>JAGQAX010000004.1:10770159-11015114 GCA_019142605.1 Cephalopholis sonnerati | reverse complement strand
AACTGTAAACCGTTGTCTGCCACATTGTGTACATTCAGGTGGCTTTCATGATGATCGTGACCCCGCAGAAGTAGTGAATGAGTCATATGTGACCAGATGGATTGCTACAGTAACTTAATGCTCTAAAGATGATTGGTAAACTAAACAGAAATATTGTATAATGACAGAGAAATTACATGATGTCTCTGTTTCTGCAAACCATAACAGCAGTTTCATTGAAAATCACCCAACAGAACTGGGCAGTAGCCTGCAGCCACTCTGTCTGAACAAAGAAAAGAGCAACACCTCAGAAACTGAAAATTCGAGTGACTTCTCTCTGGGAATTGTATTTAAAAACATCACAGCGTTGAGGGCTCAGGTATTAGGACTCTAGCATTTCCAAGCTGTTGATCACACTCGTTTATGCATTCAAAAGCCTTGAGGAGGGCAGAATTAATTACTTCAGCTTGGTGACCGGAGAAATGTGCAGCATGAAAGCTGAAAAGGTGAAGAGTGGTAGCAAGGGAAAGCCAGATCATCTGTTCATTCAAGTCGGGCCGACTGTCTATTGCTTCCCGCCCCCGGGTGGTCACCTGACCTCCCCAACCGATGAATCCTATTGCACAGTTCTCCCGCTTCATGAATCCTGGCATTTTCATTTGTAGTAATTATGTGCATCCTTATATCCTCGCAGGATCCTGTCCAAAAGTACTGTGCAGATGTGTGTGTGTTTGCGTAGTCCTATGAGTTTGTGCATCGGTGTGATAGTGCACAGAAGTGACATCTGTTCATATACAGTATGTGCAAGTGCACATTTGTCTGCAAAGAGGAATTATTTATCTGTGTGTGTCCTTAAGCATGAGAAGAGGGAGGGATGATGAAGGAGAGAGAACAAGGAAGAATGGGGGGGAGAAAACAGGCGAGAAAACAAAATACTGAGGGAGAAAACGATGGAGAGAAAGAGACAGGGAGGGGACAGAAAAAGCAGAGAGGTTAAAATCAAAAACGCAAAACCAGTAAATGATTGTCCTCTGATAAATGGGCCTGGTCTTTTACTTTCCTGCTTCACAGATGATTTTTTTTCCTTTAATATAGACAAATCCAGGTTGAAGGCAGGAGGAAATGAGCTGCCATTATTGCAGCAGCACCTTACTTTAAAAACCTGTGCATGAAACTGTATGTAAGTGATTTTATGTCTTGACACCTTTTGACATATCATTAGGAGATCCTGTAAAAAAGAAAGGTTATAATGTAACACTTGATGTTTTTAACAAATTTGAGTCCACACTGACTATTCTGTGCTGTTAAAACCTGCCCCAACAGCAAAGGCAAAATCCAAAAGCTGCTTCTTCATGAAACCAATTTCACTTTAAATCAGGACATGTAACTTTTAAAAAAAGAAACAATATATTCATCATCTTACAGACAAACTGTTGAATTCA
Organism: Cephalopholis sonnerati; assembly: GCA_019142605.1. Classification (NCBI taxonomy): domain Eukaryota; kingdom Metazoa; phylum Chordata; class Actinopteri; order Perciformes; family Serranidae; genus Cephalopholis; species Cephalopholis sonnerati. The sequence goes on along the minus strand of JAGQAX010000004.1, from coordinate 11,013,693 downwards.
TAAGCAGTTGCTCCATTTAATAAACTCAGGTTTTGCTGCTGTAGCCCAAGTGGCAACTTCTGGGGCTAAAAAAAGAAGCCAACACAAAAGTGCAACCTGCAGTTTTCTTAAATGGCCACTTAAAGCTGGCTTCAGAAGCCAGTCAATCTCCACAGAAACCCGTGTTAAAACGACTTTACGGCAGAAATAAACATGTTTACAGCCTTGTACACAAAATGATTTTGGTCTCTTTCGCGAATTTCCCCAGTCATGATAACTGTAGAGAGGGTGACTTTTGATGTAAGTCACCCATTTAAGTTTTAATAAGGCTTAAAATTATGCATATTTAAGGGTAGCAACAGGCTGCCTGTGAGATGTCACCACAGTCTATGAGTCAGATCCACCTCTCGCTCCTCCACAGCTCCACCCTCTCATCCAAATATGGTCACTTCTGGCTCCATAAACTTCAGGCTTCAAAACTGCAGTCCACAAACTAATGGGTGATGTCACAGTAGCTATGTTGATTATTTAATACAGTTTGTGCTTTAGCCTTACTTGGTCTGGTATGACCTGTATTTTAGCTTGCTAGCTGATGTAAGCAAATGTTAGCAAACTTTTAGCTAAATATTACTGATTTATTCACGTAAGTCAGTTTACTGGCTTTGTGACTCTTCTTCACTTGCATCCCTTAACAAGGTATAGGCATTTACAATGTCCCATAACTGTCACTTGAGGCCACAGTGGCTGCTTTTCTGCTAAAGTTACATCATTGCAGTGTTGACATTGTGCATTTCCGCAGACCACAGACACATTTTATTTGTATGTTATTATGCAGTGAATGAAACTTTACATTTCAACAATGCTGTGGTTAACGCGTGGTTAGGTTTAGGGACAAAGACCACTTGGTTATTGTTAGGAAAAGATCATGTTTTGGCACAATTCCAACAGGAAACACAATGATGTCTCTGTTAAAAAACAACCTCTTTTTGTGCCACAATAGCAACAGGGAAGGCAACACTATTTTGAAAAAAACAAATGCTTTTTGTGCCACTATCCTGACAGACAATTCAACAATGTCCTGGAAAAAAGTGGCACTACCACTGCTGGAAAAATCAGCCAAATGGTTGCTAAAACACAACCAATTCCTTTGTTTGTTGATCTCAATAAGTGGTCTGTGTATCACACCATCTACCATCCTCTCCACCCTGTGAAATGTTGATATGATACAAGCATGCAGACAAGGAGCTGACCAGTGTGCCTCTGATCTTTTTTAGTGTGCTCTGCATTTGTTTCCAAAATTTCAGGTGTTTTAAATTTGCATTGCTTGATCTATTTCATCAGACAGTGTGAGACGCCATGGACTGCAACTTTAGAGTCGTAATCTAGCAAAGCAGCAAGTCATGCTCACTGGCATTACAAAGAACTGTCACATCTGTACCTCTTACAGCAGTTACTTTCTACACACTGTATGCAGTCAGATTACTTGCCTTTTCTCTCCCAGATGCAAACAGGACAGAGTTAGTTGTACAACACGAATCCTATTTGTTTTAATAATCACAGACGGACTTGATTTCCCTCAACAGTTAATTTCCTCTTGTCCTCACTTTGCCCATTTGTAGTTACAGACATTTCATTAGCTAATCTCAGTGGGAAATAAAAACTTGTCTGCCAGACTTTCTCCCCTTTAAATTGGTTTTAACATAAAACTTGGCTTAAAATTCACTTCCAGTGAGCATTAAAAGGTGTAAAAATGTCTTAGATTCAGCATTCTGAATGCTGAAAAGAGAGACGGTGTTGGAAACTGATGAATGAAGTGAAGATCCGATGATCACACTCGTCTCATTTGCTTGAAAATAACATTCAGTCTCGATCCTTTTTCCCTGTATACCTTTGCTTCAACAACATTGTGAGGACTAAACATCAATATTCACTACTTGAAATTTATATATTTAGAGTGAGACTTTGAATTCATTATATCATCAGTCCAAGAAAAAAGAGAAGAATAGAAGAGAGAGGCCAGGTCAAAAATCTAATTAATTTTTCATACGTAGCCCATCGTACCCGACAAATATTAGTTTGTGATGATGTGATGTGAGCTCAGTGTATTTACCCTCAGAGCCAACGCAGAGAGGAGTAAGAAAAGATGGAGAAATGAGGGGATAATGGAATACCGTCTGTTCTTTTGCCTTGCATTCATCTGCTGATGTGAAATCCATACTCTAGTGAAAATGAGCAGCTAGAAGAAACTGATGGTAAAATGACTAATTTGCGCAGATCTATTACTTTACCTGACATGAAACAAAATTGATATTATTTTGCTCAATATACTGTACATCACCTAGATATCTGAAAAAATCACAGGAGAACTGCACATCTCTCTGTGAGAATCTCAGTGATTTGACATACAAAAGCCTTTCTGCTAGAAATTAGGCTTTGACTAACAATACATTGTCATATAACAATACATTTGGGATACAGGCAGGGACAAATTAACCTCCTAGGGGGGCCTACAGCAAAAAATGAGCTGTGGGCTCCCATTAAGTCCCCTTTACGCATATTCCCCCAACTCATTTTACCCACAGCCCCAGACACCTGCTAGTATTTCAACACTGGAACACCACTCTGCCCTAGATTTGCTGTATGTTAGATAGATACAGTTGTTAGATTATGTACCATATCAGCATTGTATCAACTTAAATATAGTAATACAACTTTTGACACAGAGCTCATCTACAAGACAAGGTCTCCATAGACAGGTGTGCCCTGTAGGTAACCTGCCAATACTGCAGAGGCATCTCACTTGTAAACCAACACAGAAACATTGTAATATCTGAATTTTACTTTTAAACTGCTTTTGCACAGAAATTTGCAGGGGAGTGTGTTACATGTTGAAAATGTACCAAAAAATGTAATGTGAACTTTCATGTTTCCTCTCCAAAACCACACTGTGCTATTAGTAGCTGCTCCAATTATAAATTCCAACTTTGGAAAAGAAAAAGTAGAAAGGTAAAATCACAAGCCTCTGCTCCATGAAATCAGCTCACGCTTCATCTCAATTCATCCCAACCAATTAAAGGGACAGTTCACTCCAAAATCAAAAATACATATTTAATACATATTACCTCTAGAAGGCACTCAGCTTGTGGTGCTCAAAGTGCCAAAAAAAAGAGAAAACTCAACAGCAATGTCTCTTTCCAGATATCATGAACCAGTTACTCAAGATAATCCACAGACCTTGTTGTGAGCCGTTTCATGTGCCAAACTACACCTACCAACTGCATGACCATGCAGAAGGAAGCGTGCATCTACTCGTGGACGAGAGGCTCGTATAAGTGACAGCGCAAGATGTAAACATTAATGGTGTCCTCCTTGGCTAGCTAGCAGTACAAGCACACTTCCTTCTGCTCAGTGGCTAGTGTAGTGTGGAAGAAAGAAAATTGTACTTGCAACTACTCACACCAAAGTGGGAGTTTTTCAGATTTTAATTGAAATTTTTTTTTGGCACTTTGAGCACCACAAGCCAAGTATCATCTGGTTCCAGTACATAAGAGAAGGCAGACATCTCTATGGCCGAAATCTACAACATTCTGTAACTCGCACCAAAACAATCTAGATTGATAAATAGCTCTACAGGTAAGGGAGCAAAATATGTATTTGGGTGGAGTGTCCGTTAAGAGCAGTGTCTGCCTTCATCTCCTAGTAGCTGTGCTAGATATGTTTTCTGTAGTTCTATGATGTGGCTATAAACAGTCGTGACATTAAGTAGGTGGGGGAAAGAAAAACAGATGGAGAGACAGCAGAAGCACAGGTAGACAGAGAAAAGTAAAGTGACAGTCATGAAGACAGACAGGAAGTTAAAGAAGACAATAGCTCACCACCTCCCAGTGATTTCCAGTTTCTCTCAGCTGTATAATTCAGACCATCTGCCACAGTCACAAGCCACATAGACAAACACCTCAAAGACACTGCATATGTGTGTGTTTGTGTTTACCTTGCTAATGATGACAGCACTGGGATTTTTGCATTTGCATGTGTGTCTACACATATACCTGTGTGACTCGATATTCTCCGCTAATGATGACTTTGATGTGGCGAAAACAGAGACACCAAAAAAAAAAAAAAAAAAAAAACCTAAACTCAAAGGCAGCAGCCCTGACTAGAAAGTGACATTGTATTTGTTTGGTGAGGGCATTTTAATTTGACTGTAACTTTTCACACAGGGATAGTCAGCTTTAACAAGCAGGGATAATCAACTCAGCACGGCTCATTTCCCAAACACCAAATATGTTTGGTTTCACAGATATTTTTGTGTTGTGCGGCCCTTTGTTGAAAAGCGGATTCTCCGTGACACATGAAGCAAAATAAGAGACTTTGAACTGCAAATACATGTCAAAATATATCTTAGCAAGTCACCAAATCAGTTGGGATGTGCTTTTTTGAAATACACCTGTTAATGAATGCCTCTACAGTTCAGTTCTGTTATTGATTCAGATATGTGTTTCTAAAGTTGTACATTTATTTGAAAAAGTTATTTTTTGTAGGAGAGGTTTGGCTGGGCCTGCATATGCTTTTTAACAAACGCCTTTGAATTTAAACAGACTTCTTTTGTAACCAGATTGACAGGACATAGTGTTGGCCCATTATCCCCTGGAGCTATGTTTAAATCAGACAGTTCTGCAGCACTAAACTAAATTTGTGCAATGCACTGCTGATGCAGGAGTATGGTGCATAACATCACATACATAGCATCTAAATTTCAGACTTGAGAGGTGGAGTTCTCAACCAAAACAAAAACTTAAGGTAATTTGACTGTTTTAGTTCCATAGCGTTATCAAACTTTAACATAATCTGTACCATGCCCTAACTGCCATCGCCTTGGGCAGAAGGGGAGTGAATGTAGGAATAAGTAATTTAAAAAAACAAACAAAAAAAACAAAGCTGAGAATTTTATAAAGGCATGATGGTCTGCCATTGCAAACCAAAAACTCGCAATGGTTCTGAGTTTAAATGGGAAACACTGTTTCCCTCTAACATATTCTAGTTATAATATTTAAGATTTTTTTGTTGATTTTGAATTTTGCTTTTTTTTTTTTCTTTTAAAGGTCTTTCACGATTGCTAAGAGGATGTTTATGTGCCTTATTTGCTATATTTAGGTTATCATATACAGAAGCCCCGAGAGGCAACATTGTTGTGGTTTGGTTTTTTTTGGCAATGTTGGCCAAAATCTAAGTTTATCTTCGAGTAGGAGATATAATTTCAATGGAAATACTGCTTTCATATTTGTATACCAGCAAGAAATCCCCTCTGCAAGTGAAAGTGGAGTTTTCTTGTAAACAATTAAATGTTAAGTTGACATTCAATGTTTCACACCAAAGCACAGTGTGTGTACAGGAACATGTTAAATGCATTTCCGCATAAAACATTTGTAGAGCCAGTTTTGTTAACTATTTTAAACTGTGCATCTATGTTCACTAGCTTGCAGTCTTCTTATGCGCTGTTGCTTTTATGCATATTGCTGCCACCTGTAGATGAGCGAAAAAGTGTAAAACCAATGGAAGGAGTGTGTGCTGCACCACCTGCATGCTCATGCACAAAGAAATTAGTTTTAGTGAGCTTGCAAGAGAACGAACAAAACAGTGACACACTCATAAAAAACATTGTTCCATAGCACTACAAGTGGTCTGAAACGTAGGTTGTGAATTTCTGCTCCTTTTGTGCGGTTAGATTGCAAAAGATGAGCATGGTTTGTGCAGTTTACTGGAATTACTGTATGAGCTTTCCAGGCTTTGGACTCCTTTTATCTCCATTAGCTCATCTGTCCAGCTTCTGTTCACTGTAGTGTATCTTGAAAATCATTCTGTTAAATTATGAATCAATAAGTACAGTGAGAGAATTACCTTAAGCTCATTCATGCTCCGAGCCACAATTTGGTAAATATGTTAGTCACTTAACACACAGATGTGTTCCAAAGAGAGCCTTTGTCAGTGTGTGTGTGAGGGAAGGACTGACACAGTAATGAATGAATTACTGAACCTTCTCACTAACAGCTTAAACATTAACACTCTGATTAAAATAAAAGCCATTCTACTGTGTATGTTCACAATGGCCGACTTAATTCACTCTGCCCACTCCTGTTAAATTACACTCACACACACACACACACACACACACACACACACACACACACACACACACACACACACACACACACACACAAACTATATCTGTGTCACTCCGTTCTGGTTTTTTCCCTCCATCTTGCACACACACACACACACACACACACACACACACACACACACACACACACACACACACACACACACACACAGACACACACACACACACACACACACACACACACACACACACACACACACACACACACAAACACACTCAAGCAGTGTTGGTTAAGTAGATAGTGCAGTGTCAGCACTAGTGACATGTTATTAGCTGGAAGAGTAGAGCCTGTTGACATGAGGCTGTGTGTGTGTGTGTGTGTGTGTGTGTGTGTGTGTGTGTGTGTGTGCGTGCGCACTTTTCATTTGTTTGGGTTCCATTGTTGCTTGCCACAAGACTGCTGACACTTCATTAGGAATCCACTGCTATCTGTGTGTGTTTGTGTTTGCGTATGTGCGCGCGCGCATGTGTGTGTGTGTTTGACTGACAACTGCAGTATCTGTAATCACAATATAATGGCAGAGCTACACAGAATCAATCATCGGACATAATTAAAATGGACAGAGGAAGGGTGAGGACAGGTGTAAAAAGTAAACTAAATACAGAAAGATGGAGGAGGACAGGAGGAGGGAAAGGACAGGAAGATGGAGAGACTTGAGGACACATCCGGAAAAGAGTGAGAGAGGGATAATGGATGCTGAGCGATCATTACCACTTCCATAAATGTAAAGTGCTGCAGTTAGAGTAGTGAGCCATCACCCATACTGATGTTAATGCTAAGTGCTTCAGTCATGCTAATTCGATTGCACTGACAGCCATGACAGAGACGTGGATGCGGAGGACATTATCCATATGATAACTGACTGAGCTGACACCCACTGGGCTTATTAAAGTCATCTCCATACAATTAACAGTGATAGACAGCGAATATCAGGTTGATATTCACTGCTGTGCCCCAACATGGCTGCCACACACTCTCAATAAGGTTGTGAGAATCAATGTTGTACCTGTCCTTTGCCACAGCCACAGCCAGTGCTAATGTTAGTGCTAAGTGGTTACACTCAGGTTATTATGGTGACAGTGATGTCAGTGGCTGATGTTGAGGCCATTAGCAAAGTGCTTTACAGAATTAGAAGGGACAACAGGCAGCTTATTAAGGTCAGTCCAGGCACTTGTAGTAGAGCAGCCTGATGGCACTACGGCTGTGTAGTGGGTCCTAGTAGAAGAGTTGAGTGAGTGAATGCTCGCAATTTTTTTTTTTAACCCATAACACAAAAAAACACATTTTCTCACTAACACTCTGTGGTGTCAAGCCGTGGCAACAGCATTGTTCTGGGACATGTTGAGAGATAATATCCCTGCTGCCAACCCCACTGTAGATGAGTTTTGTCTGAGGTGTCCGAATGATATTTTAAATAACAACTAAAATTCCAGTGTCATTGACATGATGGCAGATGTTTTTGAGGTGGATCTCCTAAAACTGTGGCATTTATGAGCATGTCCTCACCCAAAATATGTTTGTACAAGCAGTTTATTATGACCAGTGTTTACTTTTGGTGTAGGCGGCAACCTCTAGTGCAGTGGTTCCCAACCGATCCAGCCACGGGGTCCAGAATTGTCCTTAGTCATTGGTTCAAGGTCCACAAAGTTTAAAGTATTCAGCATCATACTTGCATTTGGCCATGTCATCGAGCTAGTTTTCTGTCTCTGTTAAGTAGCTGTCTGTTATTCACTCACTCCACAGCATGAAACAGCCCTTCAAAATAAAAGCTCTGTGCTGTATATTCACTATACTTTATAGTGAAGTGTGTTTTTTTTTTTTTTTACAAACTTGACACATTCGTGAGTCACTTGTGGTCTGTTCAGAATGGGCCTACAACCCACTTTTGGACCACGACCCACCAGTTGGGAACCACTGCTCTAGTGGTTGTAGTGAGTATGATGGCAGCATTGGAGGGACGTCAGCTGACGTAGTGTAAAGAGCGACAAAGTAAGCATGGAGCAAATTCACCCCAGAGACCGCTGGTTGTGTCCTGTGTGAAACCAAATATACATGTTGAGTTATTTTAAGTTATGTATGTGCGTAATGTTATGTCAAGTAAATAACATCACATTGCCACGTAATGTCATGTTGACACAGTACATTAAGTGCGTAATGTGATGCCACCCAACCATGATTCTTTTCCTGAACCCTAAACCTAACCTAACCATTAGGGGTGCTAATTTAGGAAATGCTCCTCTGGGTTGGATTAGAACGCAGGAGCCAAAACAATATGTTGTTGTATTGGTTGGAGATTTGTTGGCATTTACACATATGTGCATGATCAAATAAAATATAGCATAACATTAGTTAAGAGAGCTCAAGTTACACTGGCATTAAGTGTAAGTGTAATCAGCTGCTTCAGTCATGCTTCACAATCACTGGTTTGTTCACAGCTGTGTGGCTACCAGCTGACTTGTAGCAATCAATCATAATTATACAGGTGTACAGGGTGGCTACTAAAACCTGACACCTCTGACTACCACTCTGCTGACATGCTCATGCAAACACAGTTTCAACACTGCCTCCACCAGCCAGGCCTACACCTTATGTACCAACATTTGTCATTTTTGTATGTCATACTTGGACACCAAAATTAGCGCTGGGTTAAAATAACCCAGCCTCCTCATTCATTTCAATACGTTTCTGAAAAAAAATCCAGCGTCATCTAAAAAAAGTTAAAAAGTGGACTCAACTTTTGCTAATACACAATGCAGTGTCAAGGTGCTGCCCAAGGGTGGAGCAGGGGATTGGCTTCTGGGGCCACAGCCCCAGATGTTTTCTCAAAAGCCCCAAATCTATGTTATTCCCTAAAAATCTGATATAATTGAATAAATGTTCTTCCGTTGACTTCATACTGGAAACAGAGCACTGGAGATCATATTTACTTTGCATTGTTGAAGATCCTTGATTTGCAGTTGGGGCAGCCCAGATTACTATGGCATGGATTCAAATGTAGCAGATTTGTCAGCTACACACTCATTCTGTGAACTCCACCAGCATAATATAACAAAACAGATTTCAAGATTAGTCATGCTGATTAAGCCGAATTCCTACTCCACCTATGTCATCTAACTTAAAAATAGTAACATCAGGGAATTTTTGCCTCTTTTATGTGGCAGGAGAGAAAATGAGTCATCCTCAACATTTCTTGTGTTACAGCTTTATAATGATGTAGACAGTTAGACACAAAATAGGATGTAGGCTTTACAGGATGAATTTTTTTCCATGGTAACCATTATGTTTTTCCCAAATGATGTACAGATTTTTAGACACTCTGTCATCTCAAAAGGCTTTAGAAAATTTATAGCGGCTGTAAATGGAGAAAAATTCTCCCTGGGGGAGCATGCTCGAAACCTTGTTGGTTTGGTCTGACCTTCCAAAGTTTACAATGTCTAGCTCCGCCCCTGGCACAACCCAAACCAATCAAATGCATGCAAATGAGCACACATTCTTGGTAGACTTTGGAATCTGAATGGCCTTATTGTGTTTTTACGTCTACCTTGCAGTTTTGTAGACTAAGCATGCAATGATTGCCAAGAATGGCTGCCATGGAACCTTTCTGTCGTTGATAAATCTTGTCTCATAAAAGACACGTTATGAACCAGTGTAGACTTTTGGCATCTGCTAAGCCTTCAAAGTCATAGATTTATTACTCACACAGGACTTCCAAGAGTAAAAGCAAAACTGTCACCTCAGTTATATTTCATCACTAACCAGTACCTGAAGTACCGTGCCCACACACTGCCTCTTGTTCTAAATGCCCCCTAAGGACTCATTTAATCTACTTTTGTGTTTTAGTTATAGGATGAGATATCCCAGTGAGGTCATACATTAACAATACCTTTTTGAGAATTGTAGAGTTATGATGATGATATGATATCACAATGATTCAAGTCTGTTAAATTTATGTTGGAGACCAGGCTCAGTGTACAGTAAGTCTGTTTTTTGTTGGTGTTTGTTTTGTTATGTGAAACCTTATCCTGTTAAAAATATTATCTAACATAAAAAATGGCTCTCTTCTGATGGCTTTATTGTGTACAGACTGTCTGCTGCAGCAGCCTGAGGACACAGGGCCATACGCATTAGGCCAGTGAACAGGTGTTTAATGGAGTCTGGACAAATACACTAAGACCTCTGCTCCTGCACCCATCTATCACACACGTAGCCGCACGTACAAACACACAGAAAGGAAGGGAGAGTGAGAGGGAGACCTGCCATTGACATCTATCCATCATTTCTCTCAGATACACACCATGAAAAAGGATGCTTGAACACACACACACACACACACACACACACACACAGGCATGCACACACACCTGCTGGTCAGTGTACGTGTTGGCATGTGCTTGTGTCTCACAGAGGGAGGCTCGGTAATGAACAACAATATGGTCCCTCCCAAATTATCTCTCCCTGTCCACTCCATTAAAATGTAATAGGTCCGAATGTTAATATCTCCCCGCTGGGGTTTAGCAGTGACATTTCACCACTGTCCCCTAATTTTCTCACAACTGCATACAAATGATCTTATTTTCTTACTTATTTCCTTGAACGAGGCTTGTTTATCCATAAAAAAGTTCCAGTTTATGTGTAATATCCTGCAAATTTATTCTGCAAATTTCTTTCACTGTGAACACAAGATCATGTGGCATGCAGTTATCCTTCTGTTGATGGGGTTAGAAATACCACATTAATATAGCAACAATCAGGATCAAATGAAAGGTGATTTGAGAAAGTGATAGAAAGTAGATAGAAAAATGTACATACTCATATCCACAAAGTTGCTCTAAAATACTTACCGGAGGGAGGCCAGCTGGAAGGAAAGGTTTGGCAATAAGTGGAGGCTTGCCACTAATAGCAACTGACGTTTTAGATAAATGCTGGCTTACTGCACTGTGTGCTGGTAGGAGGAAGCTTTCAAGGAATAACTGCTGCTACAACATTTGAAAATATGAACGCAAGAAACAATAGAATGTTTTGTAAGAAATTGGCACCTTTTTTCTTTTTTCTTTTTCTGTAATGTACTAACTGAGATGATTGAAGGCTGGTCACACAAGCATTTGAATTTAAGCTAAATTTCATATGTAAATCAGTTAATCTTGGTGGAATCAAAGTGATCAATGGCTTTGGTTGCGAGGGCAAAGTAAATCGCACATTTTTTGTGTCAAGTTCAACGTTAGTTAAATTTTACCCCCTTTGACATGAATTTTGCATCAATGACCAATAGCAAGTTGTCTTGTCTGTGTTTAGGGAGTGGGGAGTCCAAAATGGGGGAGCTTTTGTACCTAATTAGCTATGTAGCCATCCAATATAACTTCCTCCGTCAGGATATTAACTGCTCCACAGCTGAGGTATGGAGACAGGAGACAGTGGTACTGTGTGGATCTACTGTTCCAGTAACAACCAAGCTAACGAAAATGCTAACTCTAGTCTAGGGACTAGTCTTGTTTTCACCTCATAAGTCTCTGTGTGTGTGTGTGTGTGTGTGTGTGTGTGTGTGTGTGTCATTTCTATAGCACCTTTCAAAACACAGTTACAAAGTGCTTTTCCGTAAAAACAGAACACATAAAACATAAAAAGAAAGAAATAAACTAAACACATAATTAAACACAACAAGTAAAACAAACTAAATGTCATAACACATAAATGAATTAAAACACTTCTAAAAAAGTCGAATTTCAGAAGTGATCTAAAACTCAAGACAGAGTTTTCAGCCCTGACCTCCTCAAGCAAGTCATCTCAAAGTCTAGGAGCTCTGACTGCAAAGGCTCTGCCAACTTTGAATGTGAATGTGGGCCTTGAAACAACAAGGCGGGGATGCATCCGAGGATCTCAGGCTGTGGGAAGGGAATGGTGCAATAAGAGATACATCTGAGAAATAACTTGGGGCGAGGCCTCTCAGGTCTTTGTAAGTAATCAATAACATCTTAAAATCAATTCTAGAAGCATCAGGTAGCCAGTGTAAGGAAACCAGGAATGGTGAGATGTGGTCATGTTTCCTGGCCTAAGACAAAATCCTGGCAGCAGAGTTTTGGATGAGCTAAAGGCAGGAGAGGGATTTTTTTTTTTTTACTGATGCCAGAGGGCAAGGAGTTATGGTAGTCTGACTGACTAGTTATGAAGGCGTGGATAACGGTTTCCAGGTTTTGGGGGAAAGAAAATGGTCTAATCCTTGAATTGTTTCTGATATGAAGAAAGCAGGATGGAATCATTGATTTGACTTCTTTGTCTAAAATGAGGATTTGATGAAAAATGACACCAAGACTTCTGCAATGCTGAGTTGCTGAGTGAAACAGTCAACCAAGACTGTTGAATATTTTAATAGCTCGGTGTTTTGTTTCCTCTTCAATAAATAACTCTTTATTGAATGAAATGATGTACAATCTCAAGAATGAAATTCCAGGTGGTGTAAAGGCACAGTACAGAATACACAGAAGAAGCTCAGGGAGCTATTTTCACTGACTAGTGCCAGCGTGTTCCCAGCTGTGTTAGCAGTTATCTACAGAACTACAGTAGTTCACCAATTAGCCCTGAAAGTGCTCACTGTGTCACCAAACTTCTAGCACCAAATATCTCTCCAAGACGCATGGATGCATTTCATTGTGCCACTTTCTGGTGTAACCAGGCCTTTAGGCAGGAGAGATCTATCAGACAGAATAAAAGAACCATATGCTACAGCTACACATAAAGCAGAAGACCAGCACAGCATGTGTTGAAGTGATGTGGAAGAAATCTCTTTCATGGCAGCTGTGGTAGCAGCACCACTTCTAAAGAGTGACCTAAATATTTCTCAGAGAGGAGATTTTGATTCTGAAGAACCAATTTGTGTCCCAGAATAAAGATGTAGTCAAAGAATGAGAGGATGGGATTATTGAAAAAAATGCTATGGTGAGTGTGAGGTCTGAGCTTAAGATATTGAGGCATGTATTTACAAAGACAACACTGAAATTGGATGTTAAGAAATGATTATAGATTAAGTGCTGTTCAATATTTTAGAGCGACTAAAATGGGGATAAAATACAAGATCAGCAGAGGAAACATCAAAGAAAACCAATAGCACAATAAAGGAAAAATGTAATCGAGGAGCAAATGTTCCAGATCTAAGTGTTAACATCAAATGAAGAATACATGGTGTAATAGACTGGAATCAGGAATAGATGGGAACACTTTGGCAATGACATTAAGCTGTGATTTTATTTCTGGATGGGAAAACAGGCTGTGAAAAGCTTGGCTGTAGCATCTGACAAAACACCTGATTCCAACCACTATCGCAAATGTAAAGAATCCCAGTGTAACATTTTCTTCTTTTTAATGCTTGCTGTGATTTGAGAAATGAGTGCATGAGTAATGAGAATACAGGTCGCAGCAGCAAATGGAGGAGCAGAAAGAAAGGCAGCATTCTCACAAAACAACCTAACATGCCTGAAAAGCAGCCTGATAGCAACAATGGGTGAAATGCCTTTATTAACAATGTTGGTTACGACTTCAATGTCACAGATGACTGCCGTATGTTTACAGCCCATCAGTGGGCCAAGATGGTATACAGCCCAATCAAACTCACACAACAGGGAGCCTTGAGAAGCCATTGTTATGGTGCTGTGCAGTTTTTTCTTTTGTCCATAGAGGAGTAAATTGTAAAACTCTAAAACATGATGGTCATGCACTAGATATGCACTTGTCAATGGTAAAAGAGCTTTAGCCCCAGAGTTGTAGAAAAGTCATCTCTGCAGGCTGTTCTCATGCACCGCTCTTTCATATATCTACGAAAGTAATACACCAGAATTTGTTTATAACCAATGAGCCAGTAATTCATACATAGCCCACGTAATCGGGAAGGCTGCAATCATGTGACCAGTTAGCTGACAGGAATATAGAAGGAAGTAATGCAAAGAGTAAAAGTCTGCTTAAGGAGGCGGGATGTGTTAGGATGGGTTAAGTCACCATGTTCCCTCTCCTAAACCTTACCTGCATAACTTTCAGTTAATGTGATGACGCCCAACCATGAATTTTTTCCTTAACCAACCTCACTGGTAGGGATGCTAATTTGTTCAATTTAGATATCATATGAACCGCATGCCTTAACTTAACACCGACAACTTAACGTTAAGTATATAACTTAAGATTAATTATGCAACAAAACAAGGCCCAACCATGTTTCTTTTCCTTATCCTAATCTATATTACTTTATGATTCGCCATCTGTGGGGTGCTGTTTCGTCAGATATCATATAAACCGTTGTATACAGATATGTTAATCCCTGATGGTGTGTTTACATTATAGCTGAAAAAGAAGGCTTGTAAAGGAATAGTTTGACATTTTCGAAAGTGTTTTCTCACTTTCTTGCTGTGACTTAGATGAAAACCTGCAGCACCCCTTTGTGCCTGGATGCCAGCTATTGAGCTACGTCATTATCTGACACTCTGAGCAACTGCCATAGTATAAAGACTGATCAAGTCTGAGTCGGGCAAGCAGGAGTGTTGGTGGATGTAAATACAGGACTTTCACCCAGGACACTGCCTTCAGTGTCCCTGTGAAATCAGAAGTCAGTGGTAAATTATTTAGCATAGCATAGTATGTCACATGAGTTGTGTGATGTTTTGTTATGTCACGTTAGTAAGATGTACTTATTTTAGCCCAAATCCTAATGTTTTCCTTCTTTTTTAAAACCTAACCACATGCTTTTGTTCCCTAACCCTGGGGGTTACAAGTGGGAATGGACTCCCCTAACATCCAAAAGTGTCACCAGAAGAGTATCCACAGCGTCCTAGTTTGATGTGTTAGGCTGACCAAGTGCCGTATTTGACGATTTGGGAGTGAGAATGTGTCGAAAAAAACTGGATAATATTTCACTCAGGTTTTTAGTTTGGTGTCAATGTGATGATAATGATTGCTCTTGGTCACATATCTTATTAATCTGTCCTCCATTAGCTGCACTCACAGAGGTCAAACAGTTTGATCTCTTTGAAAGGGGGATAACATTAAACCATTACCAGCCCATTGTCTTACAATAGAGACTGGCAGCAACAGTTAGGTAGGTCTCAAGTAGGTCAATATAGTGAAGGGTCCCATGTTTGAGGGAGTGTTGGAAAACTCATGTTGGACAATTAGAAATTCTGAGAATGAAACATAGATGTCATTAGTGCAGGACAGAAGGTGGTATTCTTCCTAACTAAACTTAAGTATGCGTCACATGTTTTTAAACAACAATTTGCCCAAAGACAAAAATACCATTTTTCTTACTTATGTATTTATGGAGAACAAATAAGTCCAAATTAAAGTCATTTAGTTAATGATTAGAAGTGGAATAATATATTAAGGGCTTGACATAAGCACTCGCACAATCATGAAATCTATCCAGCCAGCTGCTTCTGAAATCAATAAAATGGCTGTCGCAATAAATCAACATCAGTAAAAATTTCATTATAAATGGCCTAGGGTTAGCTTAAGAGATAAACATCGGCAGCACATTATCTTGTAATTCTCTGGAGATTGTCTTCTCCATTCAAACAATGACAATGTTAATTAAACTAAACTCATTTGGAGAGAGAACTCTTTCTCCCTCTTTTTCTGTGTTTGCCTCTGTCTGTCTCTCCTCTCCCCCCTCTGTCTGAAAAGGAATAAATTGATGTTTAATCCTCTCTCTCCAAAACAAATCATTGGCAAGATTAACTAACTTCTAACCCTTGTACTTTGAGGGAGATTGTAAAACCATTCTGTGGCAAGGTGAAGGTGATGGTGCATTGTAAATGTGGATGAGCAACAGTTAAGCCAATTAGGATAAAAACAAAGAAATATTCCTGTTTTTTCAACTAGAGACTGGTACCTGGAACACAGTGGCACACCAGGGCGTGACTTTACATACTGTTATTCCATGATACTCTGACAACACAAAAACACAACCAGCCAAACTGGATAGTTTAAAGGGTTTATATCTTGTGTCTAATGACTTAAATTACAGAGAAACTCCAAATTTGTTCTCATTGATGACTTATAATTGATCTGTATTAGCTACAACCTACAACAAAAACCGTTTATAAAAGATACCTTATTAAATAAGTAGTACACTTTACCTGAATACTAAAAATCAGTACTTGTTGTACCATTTACGATTTTCTGTAAAATGCAATCAAATGTTAATACAGCTTTGACCAGACTTGATTCAGACTATATGGTTTTCACTATGATGTATTAAATAACTTAAACACATTTCAAGAGTGCTGGTACAACTAAACACAGCTTGAAACAACAGCTACACTTATTTTTAGCCAAGATGGCTCCAGGGATGGCAATGTCTAGTTAATTGCCAGAATAAATGTTGGAATTTTATGTTTCTGCAAACTACTGAAAAGTTAAATGGAAATGTTATCATGTAGTGGATACAATGAAACTTTACGTTTTAACAGTGCTGTGGTTAACATGGTTAGGTTTAGGCACAACAAAAGTTTTGGCCTAAAGCATCTCCTTTTTGTGGCACAATCCCAGCAGAAAAAACTGTGATCTCTTGTCTCACTTAAAATAACTGGTTTTCTTGGCATTTTCCTTGGTGGAAATAACAATGGGTCTCTAAAACACCCACATTTGGTACCAAAAGCCTGCTGGAAATGCAGCAATGACTCACTTAAAAACAATCGCATTTGTTGTTTGTTGGTTTCCAACAGTGGTCTGCAGTTGTCTGTCCCTTGGCAGGCATTTCTCCAAGGTGACAGGCCATCAGCTGTCTCATCCACCTCCCGATGTGAAACATTGTTATGATGTATATGAAATGTACAAATGTTACATGTCCACGGTTTGCAGAAATGTACAATGCTAACATTTTCTTTTGGCATCTGGGCTGCAGTGTTAGTGTGTAGCTTCGTTCATCCATGGCTTTCTTCCAGACTGAAATATCTCAACATCCATGTGAGAGAGTGGCAATACATTTTATACGGAGATTCATGGTCTTCAAAGTACTTAACGGCAAACACCTGCCAAACTAGTGACATTACCGTAAGCCTCAGGTGTAGATTGTATTTAGAAGTATCACCACATGTAGTCATTCTAACACGCTAAACTAAGTCAACATTATATGCTAATTATCACCATGTTAGCATTTTCACTGTGATCAGGTTAGTGTCCTGACGCTGGCATTTAGTGCAAAGCACCACTGTGCTGACATACAGATAAGATACAGTTTAATAATCATACATAATGAAGGAGAAGCATATTCTGCAATGGCAGTCTCCTCATTTTAAAGAAGATCACAACATATTGGCATTCAGCTGGGCTAGTCGACAAACTTCTCCAGCAGGCCACAGTAGTACTTAATCAAACCACTTATTTGTTTGGTAAACAGTTGCTTTGGGATCCTCATTCAGAAGGAATTATGATTCTGTATATATGCATAGCCGCTGGATAATGAAAGAAGCATGAAAAATATTGCTGTCATAGATGCTGAGAATATTGCCCATCTGAGTAGTCTAAAAATGTGCCCAGTCTGTCGAGACCTTCAAAATCAGCAGATAAATCTCAGCAAAACTGAGAAATTTTGACAGCCAAACAGCCAAGCATTCTCTTCCACTGCTAAATATACTGTAGCTGTTAGGCCTGACACATACTGAGTTGTGTGTGTGTGTGTGTGTGTGTGTGTGTGTGTGTGTGTGTGTGTGTGTGTGTGTGCGTTTCTCTGCAGGGCTTTAGCAGTGTAAGCCAGGTTTTGAGCCTGTCAATGTCTCTATAGCCTCTAATCCATGTGTGGAGTGAAGGGTGACTATCTCTCCCTTGCTTTCTCTCTCGCTCACTCAGTCTCTCTATTTCTACCTAAGCCTCTTTTCACCCCAATTTAACACCAATCGTCCTTTTCACAATGCTGCCCATAGCCCCACCGTGACCTCTGTACACATGCACGCACACCCACACACATGCTATAACCCACCTATCATCCCACACAATTGTAGTAGCACACCCACTCCTCCATTGTAATCTCTTCTTTCTACCAATTTCTCTCATTGTTAATCCCTCTCCGTCACTATCAATTTATCAATCTCCTTTTCTGCCTATTTCTCCAGGTCTGCTGTTTGTCTGTTTCTATCAGTGGAATGATGAAGGGCTGACTGAAATAAGAGTGGGTAGGGAAAGAAGTATGTGATTCAGGGTTACAGGCAATTTTTGATGAATTTCAAAGTCTTTGTTAGAATCTAGAGGTGGGTCATTCTCATTAGAAAAAGCTGATACTGGAGAAACCAAGTACCCAGAGCCTCACCTGATGTTACCTAGAGTAAAGCTTGTGAGCCTGTTGGGCTCGTATAGCATATATCAGGGTGATCTCTATAAACAGATACTTGCATATGTATGCAGAATCTGCAGGCAATGGATTAAGAATTTGGTATAGAGAATGTGAAGGTACGTCACACTGTGTGGGACAGGGGTGCTATCTTTTGAGGTAAATGCTCTGTTAATTCTATTACCTAAGTGTATGCACTCAGTCCAAAAATGAAATATTTGTAGGTTTGTGAACAGAGATGGTGCATCAGCATCTGTAATCCAGCCTTGAGCTGCCACATCATATGGATCTATGTTGTTTATTGTGATTAGTTTGCCCAAATGCTGTTGCTTGACCACTGCAGCAGATGCAGATGACACAGCACAATCCCTACTTGATGGCACCCCCTTCCAAAAGAATTAACATGGCGTGACGTCAACTACACATTCTCTATTGGAAGCAAACTGGTTTCCATTTGTACTATGTTTGCAGTACGAGTAGTCTACTATCATCTTTTTAGTAATTTATCTGCATTCAAATGCAGATATCTTCTTACAGAAATTAGCTGAAATGTTGCCTCAACCTGTCTCACCAGCTAATCGAAATATAAAAAATGAGTGGCGCACAGAAGAGGAAATCCACTGGCTACACTGGATCCCCCAAAACTATTGGCTCTTGCCCCCAGAGGCTTATTGTTGTCAGACTGATAGTCAGTGGGTTCTGAGAATGATATCAGGCTTTTGGTTTGACTTAATTGTAGAATTTGCAGGATTTGCAGCCTTCTGCTACTTGGCAATTCTTTATTCTACTTCTAAAGCTGAAGGTCTAGACAGAGTCATTAAAAAAATCAAAGCAGCAGAGGCAGAGATGTCCTAACTTTTGGTCCCTGGTATGGCATCTTTTTGTTAGACCCTCACTAGTAAATGCAGATACTTTTCAAACTCCATGCTGAGTTTCTAACACAGGCTGTCTGTTTAAAAACATGTCATTTTCAAACCCAAGTTAAGATAACCCCGATGACATAACTGGGAATACAGACTTGACAAAGCTCATCCAGAGCAACACAGACATTGAACAAATGTTTCCACAGGTTGAGTAGTAAGTTGAGGGAAAAACCAAAGCTCCTCTGTGTCAGTTGCTGTAAAAACTCTGGCTGCTTTTCTGTTGACTTGCCTCCTGAACAAAGGTGTAGGATTGGTTTCAGATGTGTGGGGAGCATTATAAAGGTTGTTTAACCAATTCTTGCATTTTTAGAAATTAACAGCAATTTTGAAAATAACTGATTACACAAATGCACTAACTATATTACCATGTTTAGTTTCCTTGATAGAGATATCATACTTTATGATAGACAGCCTTGCACTTCCATTTGTACTACAAACAGCTCTGTCATCTACGGACATATTTTTGATTCATGCACATGTTTACTTATTTTTATGGGAAAATTAAATGAAGAAATATAGATAACCATCAGGCAGAGGAGATGGCAGTACTTCTTTAAGCCCCCACCACTCCACTAAGGTTGAACACTTCCAACCTTTTGCCTGAGAGGTGAAACCCAGTGCAAAGAAAGTCTGTGAATCTCTTGCTGCTTCTTGCAAACCTTAATGAAGGCTTCTCATTAACGGGCTTATCAGCGTTTCTATCAGCTCCTCTCTTGTCTCATTTGTATTTTGGCAGCTGGACAGTCAGGGGAGAGGGATTTTAGTGAGTAAATGAAACTAAAACTGTAATTTCCCCAGCGGAAGCCCTCGCTCCTGGACGATCAGGCATAAAACCCACAAAACATAAAATCCAATGTAAATTCATCCAAGGCTCAATGAAGACTTGGCCAGCCACACTACCAGAGGTTCAGAGACCTCAACCCATTTAGGAACCTTTAAGATGAAAGCTGCATTATCCTGAACCGTGGGTGGTGGACACTCGAGGCCAGGTCTTCAATGTCAGCTTTAAAAGAGTTCAAATTATGATGGAGTGGGGCATATTTAAATGTCCTGCATACAGTAAATGTATTCCATCTAAATTATGTAAACACATGATCTAGATTTAAGATGCAGGTCAATGTAAGGTGAAAAGGGAGCAGGCAAAGGCAGAGTTTCAGAAAGAAGAGAAAAAAGAATGTCTGCTCTCGAGCTGTGAAACTCCACCGGTGAAGATTATATAAGGAGCACATATTCTACCACCTAGAAAGCTTGCGTTGGGAGAGGTCTCAGGTACTATGAAAAATGCAGTGTTTGTCTGTATGTGCATGTACGTGAGAACGCAAACCTTCCTACAGAATACATGAATTGGAAAAGGAGACAAGCTGGAAAGAGCAGCACTGGTGGTTACAGAGAAACCTTTTCTTCTATTTCAAACCCTCGTCTCCGTCTTGTTCGGGTTGCTGGGAGGAAGTATCTTTCGCAGGTTAGAGAGAGGAGTATTTAAAGAAAAAAGAGAGAAAAGATACAGATGTACAGATTAAGTAAGAGAGACAGGAAGAGATATGTCTAAGAAAACTAGAAGAGTAAGCGAGGTGTAGGAGAACATGTTTTGTATTTCAAAGTTGCCCTCTGTGTGCAGTTGGGAGGAAGCAACTCTTGATGCCTCCTACTCAGTTTGGCCTCAGGCCTTAGTATCCATGTGAACATCCCAGTGTTCAAACCCAGTCAGATCACTCTCAGTGCTACTAGGACTGCAGGGTTTGGCTTGAGACGCTGGGTGCAAACACCTCTCTGAGGTTACAGTATTTGTGAGACACTCCTGAACATGGAGCTGCTGTGGAAAGCCCAGTCTTTACATGGAACAGGCTCTGGATGGAGCCCAAATGGAACTTTTCACTTGGTTAGTCATGCTTTGTTGTGGTATAACGTGAATGTGCATGGATACACAGAGGAGGTTTAGGGCACAGACACTCACAGAGAGATGCTTTTGTGACTACACGCCAGGTGCTTTAACATACAAATGTAGCTACAGCTGAAATCTGCCTTTTTACAGCAGCAGGGCTCTGAAATGAACTTGGATGGGAGTTTTCAGTCTGTTAGTTATGCTTCCTTCTTGCATGTAAAAAATTTACATGGACACAGAAAGGGTTTCAGCCACAGAGAACTACAGGGAGGCTTCTGTGTGACAGACAAATGTAGAAATCAGAAATTTCTCCTTGTTGCAGACATAAACCAAACCAAGAGATGTACATGGTTAGCTGATGTCGCTTAAAAATGTGTCTGTTGGGGTTGGAGGTTGTTTAAGTCTGTTCATAAGCAGGAAATTTAGAACAAAGAATTCCCTCTGTGCTCAACATTTTACTTGAGAGTCTCAGTTGAACAGTTATTTAAAGCAGCAATTATTTCTATTGGTCATTAGGGGGCAGCAGAATTTAGAATGACAAAGATTTTAGCAAGCAGTTGCCTATTCATACATTTAAAATATATGTAGCAAGATTAGAATTAATCTGCAGTAGTGCTATGAGCCACCTGAAAAATGTAAATCCAACATTCACTCTCCTTTTAGATCTGTTGTTGGTCCCCACAAATTCCTTAACGAAATATCTGGCCTTTTATCTGCTAAACGTTCCACAGTGCTCACCAGCTGGTTGTTAACTTTGTCTGTTTAAAACCGTATACACTGCGGTTGCAGGTAATGTGTTAAATTACGTGGTGGTGACATGGTTGGTTTAGGTACCAGAACTACTTGGTTAGGTTTAGAATAAGACATGTTTATAGTTAAAACAAAACTATGTTTATTATGAGGAGACATAAGTAGGTTGTTAAGTGTGGTAGGTACGTAGTTAAGAGTTTGTGGTCATTTCACGAATTTCTGAGACCCAACCTGGTCTCACTCCGAAGTCGTCAAAACCTGGTGCTTGTGCAGTGACCTCTGGTATCCGACGCCGATGGAGAAAGCCGTCCCTTAACATCAACATGATACGTGGCCGTATGGCATTATGGTTGAACGTCAGCCAGCAGCGTCAGGGGAAATGTGGTTGGACAAGAACTAAAGTTAAGGTGACGAAAGTCCAAGTGGGGTGGGCGGGAGTGGTGGTTGGGTCCAACAAACACTGACTTTCACCTGGGAGAGCGGTGTTCACATCCTAAGCCCAACCCCGTGCATTTGCTGTTGAAGTAAAAAAAATGAAAACTGAAGTGTATTTTGAAAGCAGACATTGCATGTAACAGGCAGAACTTGACATGGCGTCTCAGAACGTAAACAACCAACGCACCCAGGGTAACTTGCATGTCATATCTGGACTTGGAAAGACCATGGTGAAGCGTCGATAAGTGACGAGGTTGGAGTGAGAATGTGTCGTGAGACCAGGTAGTGTACAGTTGGTGGATACTAGTTTCTTTACTGAAAACAGCTGCCTGCTGCCACTGGAAGAAAGCTTGATGACAGCAGTTAAAGTGAACAAGGACAGTAAGTTTGCAGGTCAGATACGAAAACCCTTAGCTCAAAGACACTAAACTGCTTTATTAGTGTAGATTGCCTACTGATTTGTGATCGGGTAACTTTCAGACAGACCATTTTCCAGGACGTACAGTAATGGAGAAAAAGAACAAAAAAGGTTGTTTTTGTGCATAGGAACTTTAAAAGTCACTTCATCAAATGAAAAGCCTTTGATTCCATTGTGACTATAATGATTGATTCGTCCATTACTGCCTAAGAAAAATGCATCTAAAATTAGAATTTGATTCGGACAAACACAGCCACTCTACATCATAAGTCTGGAGTAAAGCCAAGTGCAGCTTTAATAGAGCTTTTTCGCTCCCCTACTAATCCCAATAACAGTGTTTGCCTCCAAAAAGACTATGATGGATTGGTGATGCGTCACACCTCAAAGGAATACATTAGCTTTCCGGCAAATAACATTTGCGACAAGTTGGCACTGTGTTGCAAAAGGATTGGTAGCAGTTTCGTGTCACCTTGTCCTGAAAGAAACATGTAACTTTTACACACCGCTATGGGAGAAAAAGACAAAAACATATAGCTCCTTAGCATCTGGTGCGATTATCATCTGGTCACAGACATAAAGCTCACTTACATCCTCCTAGTGAGAGCATCTGATAAAACTAAATGCTAAATTGTGTTTACTCTTGGATTGGTGGCCTCTTTGTATCTTAGCAACAGTCCTTATTCTCCACAAAATCAAGGTATGGAAGGCCATATCATCACACGAAAGCACATAAGAGCTCTAAATGCATGCTTAAGACAGGCTTTAGTGTGTAGATTATCTGCATGTTAAATTAAACGGCAGAGACATCTTCACTCAGCAAGATGACATTTCCTCAGGTCAGCGTTTTGCCCCCCATGAGACCTTTGATTGGTCAGCTCTCAGCCAACCAGCAGGAGACAGGAAGGAAGGAGCCTGGAGACCCCTGGACAGTAATTGGCTCCTCACTGTCTGAAAAATCAAGACACAAAAAGAGCAAGACAGACAGATAGACAGAGATACAGACACAGCGGTTGAAGAAACAAATACTTTATGTCTAAATGCAGCAAGAGATTGTGAGAGAATGAGAAATGTTGTTTTGATGGTCACATATTGGGCAGACATTAGCTATGTAGCCCACTAGACAAATAATATGTGTGTGTGTGTGTGTGGCATATTATTGTGTGTGGCCTCTAATTGGCTACTGTAACTGGGTTTCCTGCAGTGATTCAAGCTGACTGCAGGGACAGTGATACACAAGCCCAAGTGCACACAAAGACACACACACAATCACAGGCAAGGCTACAATTAATGATGGCAATAATGTCAACACAGAGCCGATGCCAGGAAGAGAAAATGAGAGAAGAACAATACGAGATGGAGAGAAAAAAGAAAGGAAGGGAGAGAGGATTTAATGATTTGATATTGTTTCTCCCTCAACCTTTTTACTGGACAAAAAGAGTTATACAGCAGAGAGAACGAGAGGGGAAATGAATACTGTGAATCAACCAGTGATAATCTGAGTGACACACCCTTTGCACAAACCAAACATTCATAATAATCATTCATAATAACCATCTAGCTTGAGATGTGTTCATTTGGATGTTGCATGACCATTCTTTCCCTGATAATACATTTCATTGTGCAGTCTAAATTTTAGTGATCCAAATTTATCTTCATATCATTTCAGATTAGCTTCACAGCTGCTACGTGTTTTCATTTTCTCACAATAGAGATGATGAGGTCTGCTCTCTCTTAGTGCACTTAAGAAAATTTAATACACTCCTACCTCCTGCCATCCTTTCACAAATTTAGATTTTTATAAACCAGTGACAATCCCATCAGCCTCTGCTGTACTTTGTGTTTAGTCCTAAGGATATTAGCATGCTTATATGCTAAACTAAGGTCAACATGGTTGAATGCTAAACAGAAAGTGTGCTCGGCTTTGAAACTAATTTTCATAGTGGCCAAACGGTGTAATTAGGCTACACCTGTCATGTGATGCCATTGGGCCTAAAAAGACTTTCTCCAATACAGACTAACATAGTGAAAGAGATAAAGTTATCAGTGGATACATTCTTTTGAGCATCACAAACCTCCACAAAATGACTCGTTTTACAATCAAAATTAGAACCATTCTGTCCGATAACATTTGATTAAATCATTTTAAGTTAGCAGAGTGTTGAACTGGAAGTTGCCGGCAGAAATCTCTAGTGCGCTTTCTCAATGGGCCAAACAGTGCAGTATCAATGCTGATCATCTGGGTAGTTTTATACAAACTTTTGAACTGTTTTGGCTTAATGGAGCAACTTTTAAGGGAATCAACGGGGCCCCGTTTCAGATGCTGTATCCAGTTCTTTTTATACATCCACACTAAACATCAGTGTTTTAGCACTGTCATTGTGAACATACTGATGTCAACATTTAGCTGAAAGCACCACTTTGCCTGAATAGTCTGGTGTTGTGTTAGCAGATAGAGGTTAATAATATTGAATTATGTTGTTCTGTCTCCAAAGAGGAGAATCAGAGTTTCAAATCCTACCCAAACACTACATGCAGTCCAGGAGCAGCATAAGCAAGCTAACGTTAGCCCTTCTGCTAACAGTGGCTACATCTCGTGCTACTGCAGCCAACTACAGCATCAATGGTAACATTGGAGATGAACGGCCAAACTGCTGATCAAACAAGCAAATGCTGTAATTTTGCTCTAATGCCAGCTGAAAATCTGTTGACAACCAACTGTTGACAGATATGAATGTTCTGCAGACGCCTTTATAAAGAAAATGTGTTACTACTTTGTTAACACTTGTTAACGACATCAATTTATCTCAGTATCTTTTCTTCACTGTAGAAAATGAAAATATTATAGGTGATGTAATGGTTTTCTGATACCTGCTGTTACACACACTGTTGTTTACTGACAAGTTTTCCACTTTATGTGCTGTGATAAATGATGTTGAACTACAACACAAAAGCTGGCCATTTTTTACATGTGGGCCCTCTGCTGTGTTCTCTTATGAGATCAACAGGATGCAGTCCTTATAGAGGCTGAGCACCACTGCAGCAGTAATGCAGCAAGTATGCAGCAAAATATCAGACATTCCCAGTGGCTGCAATCCTTTAAATAACTCAGTTTTGGCTTTGTATACAAACAAAGACACACATTCATTCACGAACACATATCCTCTGCTGACCTATTTACCTGATCAAAGACCTGAGGATTGTGTGTGTGTGTATGTGTGTGTGAGAGATTGTGAAGGCTGAGTGGGTTGCAAACTAAGCTGTGTTCTTTCTCCAGTGAAGGTTGCACGTACACATGTGCATGCATTTGTACACACTAGCATATAGTATGTGTGTGAGTGCATGCATAATTCTGCTTTGTTCATGCGTGTGTGCAGGTGTTTACTTTGTATCATATCCCCAATGAAGTTACATTTTCTCCCAGGCAACAAGTTGCGATTTTAAGCTACCTCACTCAAATATGTGTGTGTGTTTGTGTGTGTGTGTGTGTGTGTGTGTGTGTGTGTGTGTGTGTGTGTGTGTGTGTGTGTGTAGTACACTGGTATCAATAAAAAAAAGGGTGACTTTTTGGATGTACAAGGTTGTCATCAGCTCCTAGTATTTCATGGGACTGAGTGGATTTTCTGCCTCTCGTAAACCAATTAAGAGTGTAAAAGGGAACTCCTCTCTTTCCTCTGGTTCATTTTTTGGTTCTCTTCTCTACTCTTCACCTCATTGCTGTTCAATTATTTTCTTGTGCTTACTCCTCCTGATCATTTCCCCGCTATTTTTTGTTATCTTCCTGTCCTTATCTTCTTTTCGCTTCTTCTCTCCTCACCTCTTTTACCTTCCTCATCCTTCTTTTTGCTTTCTTTCTCCTCTCCTCTCCTCTCCTCTCCTCTCCTCTCCTCTCCTCTCCTCTCCTCTCCTCTCCTCTCCTCTCCCATCTTTCCTCTTCTCTATGTTTTAGATTAGTTTTATCATCTCTGTATTATGTTGTAGCCGTAGGGGAGAGTGTGTGTGATAGTAATCTCAGCTGTCCGATTATATCTTGTTGCTCTGTTGCCGAACTATGAGATGGTTTATTGATATTTTGTAAGGGAAGATATTTTCTAAAGACAAGTGCGTCTTGATTTTATCCCTGATCTAACTAGGCAACTTGGGGATTAACAGCTCCTTTCAACTAAAACATGCTGCAGGGCTCTTTGTTCATTTAAAAAAAAGACAAAAAAAAAGAAAAAACCCAACACTTAAACTACAAGTGCTGTATCATTTTCCAAAAATATTTATAGGTCACATACCAAAAGCTCTCGGGATGCAGTCAGTGATGAGAGATAAAAGATGTAAATGTTTAGTTTGTAGTGCAATCAAGTTAATCCAAAAGTCAGACATTTAAATAGACCAGGGTAAATTGGAAATGTAATAGTACTTAATGTGGATAGTGTTACACTGCGAACATTCAGACAGTACATCAGATTTTCCTGTTTTTACAGAACTTCACCCCCCAGATGCTAGTTTGGAAATCAGTTACTCACCCTATGTTACATTGAATTCATGAAGAAAACTTTGTTTTTGCCTCCACAGGGACTGAAGAAACCAAAAAAAGTGGAACCTTTTTGATGAATTAAAGTCATAAGGGTCCGCGTTAAACAACAGCAAAATTATATCAAACATCCATTTACAAACTTTCACCAGTCTCACGCAGTATAAACCAAGTCTGATTCATCCAGTTTTATGCTCAGTACGTTCCAAATACATGCATTTCTGCTAAAACCTTATTAATAACACTTCTGTAAAAACAGCGCAAGTACTCCACTCATCTGTGTGTGAGACTGTTTATGCACACTTTTAGCAATAATGCATGTGTTTGAGGACCAAAGGAATAACATGTATTAATTTTGAAAATAGATGTGGTTCTCCTTTAAAGTTGTAATGTATGTTTGCTAATTATAAAGAAGTCATGAGAAGTGCATGACTGATACCTCATTTTATTGTCTCTATTTTCAAAACGTTTTAATCCATGCTTGATACCACAGGGTTGGCAATGTTGACTTGTGGGTTGGTCCACCGCTGTGGTCCAGACAAAATTAGCTCAACTTCATGGCAATGAATTGTCAGGAAATTTAGACATTTCTGGTCCCCAGAATATTAATCATTCTCACTGTGGTGAACTAAGACTTTTCCTCTAGTGCCACCAGCAGGTTGACTGTTGTGGTTTTGAGAGAAATGTTTATAGGATGGGCTGACATGAAATTTTATGCAGATATTCATGATCCCCAGAGGATGAATTGTACTCACTTTTGTTGTCCCCTGACTTTTTTGTCCTGGTGCTCTCCAATAAGTTTGTTAAAATCTGAACAAACCCTAAAGTTGAAAGGTTAAAATGTGAATCAGCTTTCTGATGAAATCAGATTGCTGAATTTGATCATGTCCACTATGTTACAGTGCATGAAAGATTCCCTTTGATTGGAAATCTATGTTTTAGTGAGGGTTTTCAAGTCCTCGGTCAAACACGTGATTTTCGATGAGTTTTGAAATCTCAAACTTTAGCAGTTTGACACCATATGGCCTGATAATTCAGCAGCTGCATGGGCTATTTTATGCCCTCAGCTTATTCAGAAATTGATTTAGGCGGATAATTCAGGACACGTTTCAGACCTTGTGCAATCTTTTTCCAGTTGGAGAATCCTGAGCAAAGACCAGTGCAGTTCACTGAGTTATGTTTATTCAATCAGATATAATGTAGAAAGGGATTCTGACATTTGACTGTAGTGGGGCACTGTCAGTCATCTGTTATACCATGGTAATCCACAATGGGGGAAGTGAAAACTGAGGGCTGCCTTTGCAACGTAATTATTTCCTATGCCAAACATATTTTAAGGATTTTGTACATTTTCTACATGCAGGAACATGCATTTAAACATATGCTGAAGCACAGAGGAGGTTTTTGCTACTTTCCTACACTTCACTTAAATGCTAATGGGCTGCAAATGTACCTCTTAAGTTACTTAAGATGCACTTGATTGTGTTCTTCCTTCTACCACCTGGAACCAGTGGGTTTGTTCCCAAATGTCCTCCTATCCACCTGGTGTGCAGGGGCGAGTAAATGAGGCGCTCCTAAAGTAAAAGAGTTTGGAAAAACTAAACTTCCCATATTTTGACCTAAGACCTTCCAACCCCCTTAATACCCAACTCTCTCTCTGTCCTCAGCCCACCATTTCAATCTGCTTCGTCTTACTTTCCCTCATCCAGCTCTCAACAGGCACACACACACACACACACACACATGCAGACACACACACAGGGGAGGAGGTGTCAGTCAAGATGGATGTTTAAGTTGGACCAACATCCCATATGGCAACGTGTCCTTTGTGTGTGTGTGTGTGTGTGTGTGTGTGTGTGTGTGTGTGCAGAGAGAGAGAGAGAGAGAGAGAGAGAGAGCTCGTCCCACGGGCTGCGCCACAGAATTTGGCACCGTTCAGCTCTGCTACATCCAGTCTGCTATTGAGATGGTTAAAACTTGCGCACACACGCACACACACACACACACACACACACACACATGCTCAGCCTCAGCCAAACATCTCCATCTCACTGCTCAACAGCTCTGAAACTTTTTAAATACTGTGGAGAATATTTGGTAAACACGGTGCGGAGAATAGTGATTGAGGATGTTTACTTGCTGTAAACCTGCCATCATTATTCAAGAATATCGGGTGTAATACCGTTTTGATTAAGATGACTGTGCTGACTTTAGCCACGCTGCATGAGCTGTGTGTGCTTGCTTTGCACGTTTGCTCAGATAAGACTGAACTATATCTTACGGTGTGATTATAAGGACTGCAGAAGAAGGCAAATCCACCTTTTCATTTGAAGAACAGAGCAGAAAACACTTTCAAGATGTAACTGGAAGGTCAAAACTTTGAAAAATATATCTTTTTCAACCGCTCTTCTGTTTATACCTGCAGCTCTGATGATCTCAAGTAATAATGACACATGCTTTAACCTGATATCTGACATGATCTCAGTTCTGGTCCTATTAGTTCATATACTACTTAATATTCTGAACGCATATTAAGCACACGGGAGCGCATGAACAGCCTTGCAAAAGAACTGCATTAGGCTTCTCATGACTTTGACAGCATCTCAGAGTTCAGCATGCCCAAGACTCCTAGTTTCTTCTCTAATTTCACTGCAGAATCCATCAATTTGCAGATCTGATCTTACATATTCATAAATTATTCAGAATGTACTTGCTGTGTGTCAGCGCTGATTTGACAGCTTCTGTCTCGCACACATACACACACAGTAAATCATCTACATAGACTCAGAGTGACACATCCCTCATATGCAACCACAGCGCAGCCCCGCACATACACGTACTGTACTCTCATAGTGCAGTTTTCCTTCCCTTTACCAGCACACACACGTACACACACACACATATATTCAGTCTAAACCTTGATGACTGGGTCTTTTCCTATCTGATTGGAAGTGCAGTGTCTGCAACTCTTCCTCTGTCCTTCAGAAGCAAAGAGAGAATCACTCTCTGCTCCTTTTTCCTCCTATGTCTCGATATATCTCTTCAGCTCTTTTACTCCTCGTATTTCCTCTGCGTTTTCCTCCGCTGACATTGGCTTTTTTTTTCTTCTTTTTTTATAAAAAACTTCTGTCTGGCAAAGAGAAAGTAACAGAGTACTTTTCAAAATGCCATCCTGTCTCTTTAATATAGGAGTTGGTAGCTTGTGAGGAAAGTGTCATCTGAAAGAGTTTGTTCCCTGATGTGCCATGCTGCAACTTAATGATGTGTGAGAAAACACACAGTCCTTTCTGAAGTGACTTATTATGAGTGCAACAGCACAATACAGTTCAAACCATACATGTTGCTCCACTAAGAAGGTGAGAGGTCAGAGTCACAAAGTATTCCTGAGTAGAATTAACAAATAATCTTACTACAGATGAATTGTAGCTTAATAACAAATACAGGCTTTTAGGGATTCACACCCCAATATTTTTTGGTTCTATAAAAGCAAAATAGTGGATGGGTTTTGAAATTGCAGCCCCCATCCCTTTGCCACCATCACACCTATTGACTGCATATAATACTATATAATACAGATATAATAATACAACTTTAAATAGCCTAATGCTCTATATACACATAACCACCAGGGTAGAAAAGATAGCGCACCAGGTTGGTTAAACTAGCTAGTTATAGTAGCCAGAAGACTGATTTAGGAAAGCGTAAAACCTACTAGCTGTTGATGCTAGCTTATACTGGCAGAGGTTCATAAAAACAGTTTTAGTTTAATGTCACCTGGTTTGCTTGACATCCCCAGAGCCATATCACAGTGCACTCTGTGGATATGTCTTATTACACAGTATTGGTGCCAATACTGGTGTCTTGACACAACACAAAGAGACTACATGGGACACTGGGTACAAGCAGTAGTGGATGAAGTACCTCAAAGCCATACTTGAGTAAAAGTACAGATATCTAACCAGAAAATGACTTTGGTAGAAGTTAAAATCAGCTATTAGAATATTACTTGAGTAAAAGTCCTAAAGTATCTGATATTTACTGTACTAAAGTATCAAAAGTAATTATATTATATTAAACATACTCAAGAATTGAAAGTTTAAGTACAAGTAAATGCTGTTAATAAAAAGCAAGCAGTAAGAATTTTGGGGATTATGATAATTTGTACACCACCTTAAAAATGGAGCATACATTACACTTGAAGAAAAACAAGGTCTTCTTCAGAGCTTTAATAAATTTAAAGGAACCCTTAGTCCTCCAGGGTTGACACAGCAGTGGAGCAGTCACCGCACAGTTACCTGTCACAAATCTTTATCTCCTGACATCATTACTCATTCTCTCCATTGCAGGACGCCATTTTCTACTTCCATCATGAAGTTGGTCTCATCTTCAAGTGGAAAGTTGTCGCTAGCATAGCATCTAATCTGACATGCAGGCTGGGCTTGACTAGAAATCCAGACTTAACTGCAGCTTTGAGAGCACTTGTTTGCACTTGCATCACTTTGATTAACCTGTGATCTAACTTGCAAGCTAGGACCACTGATTTGCCAAACCTTCGGATTTTATTTCGAAGTAATGAAGTGATGGAAATGCTTAGGACATGGAAAGACAAAGATACTGGAGTAAAATATTTTAAGGCTATTCCAATACATTGAAATGAATTTAAGTAAAAGTATACATTTTTCTTAGGAAATGTTGTGTAGTAAAAGTGAAAGTTGACGGAAATATAAAAACTCGTTAGACAAGAACTGACAGTAAAGGAATTTTGGCTGCATTTGAAAAGGCCAAAACTATTGGTACCAAATTGGAACTTGTCCAAAGGTAAATACTGTACATAAAAGTTGGCTGGTTAGGTAGCCAACCAACTAGTTATGAGTTAATCATGTTGCAAATATGTAAATGGGTCAGCTAGCTAGCTAGCACTTTTAAGCCACTCACTGCAAGACTGTTTCTCAGGATATGTGTAGTTTATGATGCCCATTAGCTCTGGCAGGCTAGCCTTGCAATAGCTAACTCCAATAGCTAATAGAAAGTAGGCTACTGCTAGGTCAAAGTCAACAAGCAACAATATACCTGTAATGTCAAATTGTCTTTAAAAACACCAAGTTATGGAATTGTCACCAACATATTCTTGGTAAGCTGATCAGATATTATAGTTGGTGTCTAAACATCCCAACAGGAGCTTGATAGATGCACCAGCAGTGAATTGTGGGTACCAGTAAACAACCGTAAAAGAGAATGGAACCATGTCTGCTCCTTTTTTTGAGATAGCCATGTGGTTATGTTTAAAAACATAGGTTTTAACAGCTGTTGTGAGAACCTCCAGCATGGCTGTCATCACCTGAAAGCCCTCTGTGAGAAATTCAATCAAAGGAGAAAATATGGTGTGATATAGCTCTTGAAAAAATGAGTTTCCAGCACATACATAGATTTCAGCACCAGTATCACTGGCATACAGACATATTTTCAGCTACCAAGCTGCACCAAAAATGTCTGATTGCAACCCATGCTGTTTCACTTGGACAGATATCCACATGTTAAGAGCTTCTACATGCTTTTTAAGTGTCTCACCAAGACTGCTGGTGTCTGAAAGCACTGCAGCAGGTTAAAACTGTGATCTAGGATGATGTGTTTTCCCCTGACAGGCCTCATGGTTCGATCTATCTGAGCAACATTTTAGGACTAAAAATTGCACCAACTGCTGTGGCAAAGCTTTCCTCCACTGAGTTCACTGTAATCCCGGAGCTTGAGTTAAATTCAGGAAAAATGTTGGAGGTACTGATAATGGATCATGACTTATAAGAGCCATTAAAACATAAAAGTTTATAGCTCCTTGTACAAATAACTGCGTAATTACAGCCCAGATGGAGCTGGTTTTAATTTTCACAGGGACACGTGGCATCCATTCACAAGAGAAATTGGCACAGAGGAAAGTGTAATATATTATAAAAATACATTTTTCTAATTCAGTTCTGAATGGAAATATTTGTTTCTAGAAATATGTGTTGATTTTATAAACTGCTCCCTCCAATGAACCTTTTTCATTCTCAGCAGAATAAATCTTCCTGGACAACTTGTTTCTTTTCACAGCTCACCATGAAGACAGGCTGTCTCTCCCTCTCTGTCTTGCCCCTTATCACTCTCTCCTCCTCCTGCTCCGCTCCGTCTTTCCTCCTGCCACTCTCCTCCATCTCCTCATCTGTCTTTTCCAAGAAAACACCCCTCTCTGTCATCTCTCGTTTGCTCTTGTCACTCCCCACTCTCCCCTTTGCAGAGAAGTCAAACATCTCTCAACCTCTATTTACCCTCCTCCATTTCATTACTTCTTATCTTAGTGTCGTCTTATTTCCCTCTTCCTTTCTTTCTCCCCCATTGAGAACATATTCTGACATATTCTGTCGGTTAATCAGGAGTGTATTGGATACCCATTCATGATGCACTCAGCCATTATAATGGTTTATTTTTGACCAATGTGACACTATTACAAAGCCCCTCAGCTGTCTGGCTATCCCCTGCCTCCCACTTTGCATTATTCAGATTGACAGACACTGAGACAGCCATTTACAGCAGCAGAGATGGGCTCAGGGCTGAAGGTGCTGAAAAATGTAAAAAAAAAAAAAAAAAACCCAACATTTTTAGTCCAAAATTCAAAGTAATTGGTGGTTTTAATGATTTGTGGGCCAGATATAGGAATATTGATATTTTATTATGTGCTGTTTTGAGGCCGATCAGCTGTCAATCAAAAGTGTGTCCTTGAAGGTGACAGTACACTTCAAGTTTCCATTTATTGGATTCTTATTATCTATCTATGTTATCTATCACTGCACATGCTAACTACCCGTCTATTTCTTTTGGGGCTCAGGATGAAGGTTGTTCATCAGAGTATGAGGGGTCTATGATGGGTCCACTCAGTAGCTAAAAGAGCATCTGGATGGCACTGAGGTAGCCATGTACAGCAGCAGAGATGGGCTCAGGGCCACAGGTGCTGGAAACAGCTGAAAAATGTAATGTTTGTGGTTAAAAATTCCAAGTAATTGGTGGTTTTAGGATTTAAGGGCCAGATAAAGGAATATAGATATTGTATTTTGTGCTGTTTTGAGACAGATCAGCTATCAATCAAACAATGTGTCCGTTTAGGTGAAGTGGATACCTTAAATTTTCATTTGTGGCACTCCTCTTTGTATTTTTTCAGCCTATAGGGCCATGACTGCACGTGCTAACTACTTTGTTTCCTGTTTCTTTGGCGCTTAGGATGAAGGTTGTCCATCAGTGTGTGAAAGGTCTGTGATGAGTTTCCTAAGAAGCTGAAAGAGCTGCTGGATGCCACTGTGACGTATTTTTACAGCACATGGTCACTCAAATATTGTGTTCCACTGTTCACCTAAAAAGCTCCAGTGTTCTTTTTCAAAAGAAACCACTCAGAAACATAAAAGACCATTACAAAACATACTCCACATCACATTCTCTTTTGTCGCCATCCAACCTTGCAGCCAGCAGGGACTGGGTGTCTGCTCGTTGAAACTTCAGTACTGAGGGTACTTGCTAAAAACAACCTTGAACCTGCAACTGTGCCATTCAGAACTGCATTTTATAACAGGTAGAGCCATGCTAGCATTCTGTAATCCTGCACAATACTTACTGATGTGTGAAAGCCTTTTCACACTAATGATTATCCTGGTCCATATATACAGTGCATTATAGGAATGAAGACGCCCCCCTTGACCCAGATAAGGGCGGTCTACAAAGTCAGCCCTGTATTACATTTTTTTTTTATCCATAGTACAGTTCTGCAGCCAGCGTGTCAGGTGCATTTTAGTAGATTTTTAGTCCATTATGGAGAGTGTTTTTTTTATCAGCACAGTCCTTGGTGTGGTTTCTGTGAGGAAAACTTTGATGTGGCAGTAGTGTTTGCATTACAAAGATAGGAAGATAGATAGAGTGTTACTGTAATTAGAGCTGGCTGATATGGCCAACAAAACAAATCTTTTTATCTCTTTTATTTCAAGCTTGTGGACCATTCACGACTTTAATCAGTTCGTCTTTTTTTCTGCACAACGTAGTAAAACTAAACCCTGATTGAAACAAAAGATGTATCAGACCTTTATGTGCCGAATAGATAAACAAGAAGAGATTGTTTTGTTTATATGAAATATAAGATACACCACATTACTATGGACTGTCAGTGCCATTTCACTTCAAACGTGTAGAGCACAGACATCACTTTTAATAAGCAGATTACTAATTCATCTGTTCCACTGTTTGTGTTGACAAGACACCAGCCTGACATCTGCAGATAGCTCACCAGCTACATGGAAGAGACAGAGCAGAAATAATAATATCCACACATTAGTTCAGTTGATTACCATGGCTAGAGATGATGTCAAACACATGAATAGAAGCACGAGAATGTTTTGATTCAGTTATCATTTACATTACTTTCTGATTGAAAATAATCTCTTTTGTGAACATTGTCATGACTTCATGAAAATTACTTTACATTCAGTGTTAACTGTAACATTGGACTCTAAATACGGGGTTACCTTATAAAGTTATTTTTAATGTTATGATATTAACCTCTTTCCAGACACTTTAAGGCCCAAACAATTTACAGAATTTGTGTTATCTTGTATTTCACTCTCTTTACTCTTCTTAACTGGAAGACAGTGAATATTAAATACAATGTTGCATCAATATGCAAACATAATAAATCACAGCATATTAAAGCTATCCCATCAATTAAAAAGTAATACTGAATTAATTTGTCACTCAAGCCTCTTAAAGAACGCTCAGTTAGTTACAGGGGATTTAGCACAAATTGTTTACTATGTTACTTTTAATTACCTCTGATGTCTGTGTTAATCTACATTAATATTCTACCAACCAAATTGCCACAGGAAACTTTGGCATTGAACGTTTCCGAAACCCATCCATATGTAAAGTTGTGCATTTCATATTTTTAAATTTGTAAGTTTAAAATATAGTGAATATGTTAAAACTTTACATCTGAATTTTCAGTTTCATATGACAATGCTGTGGTTAACGTGTGATTAGGTTTAGGCACAAAAACCACTTGGTTAGGGTTAGGAAAACGTCATGTTTTGGCTTACAAGTTTGGTAGGCACAAACATGGGAACATCTTCGTAAAAATTCCTCTTTTTTAATCCCCATAAACATGGAGGGAATTGGCTTGATGTCCCATTAAAAATACCCAATTTGGTCGCCACAAACACAGATGGAAATGAGACTGATCTGGAACATCATCCACCATCCCATCATCCTCCTATTGAGAGACTTAGCTCATATAAATAGAATATGAATAATGTCACTTCAGAAGCATTGATATGATATGTATAAAATGTACAAATGGAGCTTATCAGTGGTTTTCAGAAATAAACAATGCTAACATTTTATCCTGGCGACTGGGCTTTATTCTACATATGGCTTATATTTGTACATTTACATGTGTTGCTAATGTCAGGCTCATAACCACGTTCTAACCGTCATTACAACATAGGCCAGACAGATACAGAAGCAAGTATTTCCAGTGTGTTTTGAAGTTGCAGCCAGCAAACATAATTTTGGCTCTTACATTATTCATCATGCTGAAATGCACAAATAGGACTGTCATGACCCACTGATATAGGTCTGTTGCTTCAGTCAGTAATAAGGTTTCTTGTGTACTTCCTAAGTGTCTCTTACTTATTTCCTCTCTATGTTTTCATGCTGGCGACAGCTGTGGCATAATGCATTATGTTTTTGAGTTGTCGCATCTGTCTGTCTCTCTGTCTCTTAGTGTGTCCCATATTTTAAAAACAACAACCTTGAGGAAATTTCTTTAAATTTGCACTAACATCAACTTGGGCTCAACGATTACCCGATTAGATTTTGGCGGTCAAAGGTCAAGGTCACTGTGACCTTGTCTCTCTCATTCTTTTGAACATGATATCTCAAGAACACCTTGAAGAAATTATTTTTAAATTTGGCACAACCGTCCAGTTGGACTTAGTGATGAACTGGTCAGAATTTTTGTGGAAGTTTAAAGGTCAAGGTTACTGTGACCTCACCAAGCATTTTTTTTTCTCATAACTCAAGAATTCAGACCCTAATTATGACAAAATTTTACACAAATATCTAATAGAATAAAACAATGAAGTGATGGAATTTAGAGCCAAAAGGTCAAAGGTCAGTGTCACTGTGACATCATAATCTTCTGCAAAAATACTTTTCTGGCCATTATTCAGCAGCATAACTCAGTAACACAAGGGGAGACATTTGGTGAGATACTGAATTGGTGACACTAATCTTGGGTTCACCTTGCTGATTGTATAGATCTGTGCTGTCGGGGGTAAGATGTGTATGAAACATCCATGTTTTCACACACATAGATGTAAACTCTAAGTGCAACTTGACAGGTTCGTGGAGGCACCCAGTTGTGAGGTGGTAATTCTAGTTTGCTCCTGTGGTCAAGCTTTCCATCAGGAAATCACAGGGCATTTCCCTCTTTTGAAAAGCAAATAAAAACATCACTCTCAGTGCTGCTCCAAGAAGGACATTTTTGCCATCATGTTTTCAGAGCTGTGCTGTATTTGAGTACATCAAGCCAGCTCACATCAGCAGACTGTCACATAATGTAATGGTGGGGTAAATGACAGCTGTCAGAGTAAAGCATGCACAACCAGCAGTTTGTACAGGTATAGTTACAATACATTAGTAATGCAGTGGTTCAATGCCACCACACTATAGTGCAGCTTTCTGACATGAAATGTTGATATCCAGAAAATAAATCAATACAGTGCTTACATAAGTCACCTTACAGCCAGAGTATTTTGGTTGGTGGGATATAGATGAAATATTAATGTGCATGTAAATATACTCCTACACAGATGTAGCACTGAGGTCCATGGTGTGGTTCAAAACAAAGAATTAATAAAAAAGGTATGAAAGGCATGATAAATGGCCTTGAGAATGACAGCACACATGTAGCATTTGTTTTCTTATCTGGGGTGTCACCTAAAACACATATGTTGACAGTGTTCTATACATACATCATACACTTATTTAAATGTGTGTTTGTGTACAATATGTGTGTGTGTCGGCTGGCTGTAAGCAGTTGTTTCCCACTGAATGTTTCCCCTAGAGAAATGCATAATGAAATGTTATAAATAAAAGCGTTGCCGTAGTAAAGAGTGTGAGCGCAATACGAGACAGACAGAGAGAAGGACTTAGTGTGGCAGTAGAGAGGGAGCTGAGTGTAATTTATTGTGATGAGCGTAAACTGGTCGGATCATCCACTGGGAATTCGGAGTAATTAGGGCAGTACTTCCTCTTTGCAGTGCAGAGGAGGAGAAACAGGTGCACATGAGCACAGTCAGGCACACACATGCAAACACACAATGCAAGTAGGTGCATTCATTTTCACTTTTATTTTAACGTAAAGAAATTTTAAAACTATTGCAAGAGGAAGGAAAAATAGGAATTTTACCATTAGGAAAATACAAAGTTGTTTTTTTCCACACAGAACTAAATAGATTTGTCCACCATGACAAGTAATAGGTCATATGCACTGTTAAAGTCTCTCTTAATTAGGTGTAGCAGAAATATCAAGGTTTTAGAAAATAAGACCTCACTTAAGCTAACTTTTATAAAAAGCCAATAAGAGTTTTAAGTGAGTGAATTTCCACTGCAGGTTTGGAAATGAAATAAATGAATGAAATGAAATAAATAACTACAGGTACACACTCAAGCAAAGAATCCTGCTTACACTTACAAATGTTTGCTGCTAGCTCATCTCGTCCTGAACAGTCCAGTGCTTTATGTGCTATAATACAGAGCTTCATACTTCAACAGGTGGTTGTGGTAACAAGTACAGGATTCCTGTTTACACTTCCTGTGACCTTGAGTTAACAACTTAAGTTGCTTCTTTGTACTCAATACAAGTTTTAACCAGTCAGCCTTGACTTAATGGGCGCGTGGGGGCAGCCCAAACACAGAACTGAAGCTTAATCGGCTTTTAAACTAATAAAGAGAGCATGTTTTCCCGCTGTGAATGTTATCAGCCCATACAATGGCTGTTATTAGTTGTCATCGGAAGCAAAGATTTGTGGTGGTCGTAGTTATTATGCAAGGGGGAAAGGAGAGGGGTTATGTGACATAGTATAAAGAGCAACAAAGTCCACATAGGGATGAGGTTGAGGTGGTTGAATGGGTCAAATAAACACAGGACTTTGACCCAGGAGACTGAAAATCATGTTGATCAATAGTCAGTGTTGTCTTGTCTTAATTGACGTACATCAGTCACGTCACGTCACGTCACGTCACGTCACGTCACGTCACGTCACGTCAGTCATTTTAACCTAAACAATGAACCTAACTGCATTGTTTTGGCGTCTAAACCTAATGAAACTGAAAGTGAAACTTTACAGAACTGCGACTGCTTCCCAACATTGGATAATAACTTTCTTGCCCATTACTGGATGCAGTTTGCCCCATCTGAGGCATCATGATTTTGGTGAAAGTAACTGACAATGCCCATTTAATGAAACAATAACTTTTGATAGGGTTGTCATGTTTGTATAATGTTGCCTCTTTACACATCCAACAGAAACAGAGCAACAGTAGCATTCATTTGGAGTCACATGTCCACATAATGAATATTAAGTCCAATATTCACTCAACTTTAAGCTCTGTTTTGGTCTCAACCAACTCCTGGGGGAAATATCTCTTTGGCATCAAAATGCTCTTCTATTTTTGTCAGCTAGTTTTTAACTTTGTCTGCCTGCTGTTGCTGGGTATGAGGGACAGTTGGGGCAGCACTTTAGCTGAACACAGCTGCTTGCTAAAACTGATAACAACACTGATGAGAGCTGTGAGACTGAACATAAACATTAAAGTTGCACACCAAAAAAACCAAACACAATGAGCTGAAAGATGCTAGAATACTCCGTAGAGGTGAGAT
This sequence comes from Cephalopholis sonnerati, assembly GCA_019142605.1. Taxonomy (NCBI): domain Eukaryota; kingdom Metazoa; phylum Chordata; class Actinopteri; order Perciformes; family Serranidae; genus Cephalopholis; species Cephalopholis sonnerati. The sequence continues at coordinate 10,973,352 of JAGQAX010000004.1, read as the reverse complement.
GAACTGCAGACTGCTCATCCTCTGTGGTTCCATCATAAAAGATAAACCCTTTCACAACACACATAGTCATGTGATATACTGTTAATACGAAAGTATTAATTGTAGCAGCTTTAAGTGGCATGGTAATAGAATATTGTCTGTCTTTACTCATACTACTTTCAAGTCCAGCACTGAGTCATATACAGTCAGTAATGACTCAGTATTCACAGTCTCATTACGCAAATCAAATATATGTCAACTAAATGCTAAATCATTGGAGCCTCAAGCATTATGATTTTCAAAGGAGACGATACAAACCAAACAACATGACAGAAACTGTGCCTTTAAGAAAAGTACACTGGAAATGGTCCAAAAGCAAAGTTTTCTCCGCTCTCACTGTGAGTCAACAAACAAGTTAGGGGGGATCTCTTAGCCAGCTTCAAATGATCTGCTTAGGGCATGTTTTCAAGGGGAATTTTAAGTTTGTCTGGAGTAAATGTCAAACTCAAAGAGACATTAGAAAGAGGCCAGAAAGCTAAAGCAAGTAAATTATTCAGGTTGACTCCAATTATATGTCTAATCTTTTACTTTTTGCCACTTTATACTCAAATACTAGTTATTTTATCCTGCAGATAATCAGGAGGACTCTTTCTTGGATACCAGCTCCAAGGCGCCCCCTGTTGCTGAACTCTCGCCGACCCTCCTCTGTCTTTTATCAGTCAATAAATAGTTTGCGGAGCTCTCCCTTTCCTCACCCAGGCTCTTTAATTGGATCACTTGTCATATTAATTACATCAAGGATGTATGCAGACAAACAAACACGGTCCATAATGAGCGCATGAGTTATTAAACATTTGTACTGTCAATTACATGCATCTCATTAAATAACAATGATAATTTGTGCAGCACTTCACTAAACAAAATGCTGCAAAATGACAGTGTAAGTGCTATTTATGGAACAGTGCAGTGATTTTATCTCACTGAATGCAGGAGAAATGAGCTGTGGAGAGTGGAGAGAAAATTTTCCACCTGGTGACAATAGATATGACCATGAGCAGTGGCTTCTTCACTGAAGTACAGTAAAAGTGTCAATCCATCAATATACCAATGCACCTTTTACAATCTAAAGTCCTGCCATGAAAATCCTACCTTTTTTAAAGTACAAAAATATTATTAGCAGCATGTACATAAAGCATCAGAAGTAAAAGTACTCTTTACATCAAAAAATGGCCCCTGTGACAGATGTATTATTATTATGTTATTATTAGACTGTTAATACTGATGAATCAATGTGCGAGCAGCATTTTGCAGCTGTAGCTGGTTGAGGTGAAGCTAATTTTTTCTACTATATATATAGTTTGCTAGCTTGGGTCACTGGTTTTTCTTAAGAGTGGTAAATCTGAGGGGTTGTGAGCTCATGTTTTACCTCTCTTAAATCTTATCTTTTGGCAAAATGTTAAGCAAGTTCTCATTCCTAGGGTGTCTGATGCACAAGGCACCCTTTAGGATCTGTATGCCACGCACCAGGCTTTCATCTAGGCCTAACGTAAACCGTGTCAATGATGTAGTTTGAAAAAAGCAAAGAAAGTCTGAGTAGGACGGCAAGGAGGAGTGGTGGATTGGTCAAACAAACACAGGACTTTCATCCAAGAGACAGCCGTCCCATGTACAAATGTTGTTTTTCTTTTATTCACCTTATGTAGTCACATACATCACATGACATAGTCATTTTAACCCAAACCTTTTTTTTTTCTAAACCTAACCAAACCATTTTATTGCCTAAACCTCAATTAGTTTTGGTGATGAAACCTAAGCTCCCTGTGTACATGGAAGTTCATTTTGCATCATGCATGTAACAAGCTGAAATTGACAATCTTTTCCTGATCAGTTGGGAGTTAGAATGTGTTGAAATATTGGATAATTTAACCTCTTTTTACTTTCTATCAGTTATATAAATCAAACCATCTCAGAGGACTGTTTATTGTTCCTGGGGGATCATAAGCCATGAAGGCCCGGTCGCCATTGCATTAATCTTAACAAGGCATTTTATCTTATAAACTTATTTTCTGTTTTTTTTTTATGTTAAATGTTACTATAGGTAATGTAATATATAGGTTATGTTAAATGTTACTATAGCTGTTTGAGAAGCAAAAAAAGACAATATTTGCCCCTGAAATTTAGTGTTGAGGAAGTATTAAGTGGTATAAAAAAGTACAAGTACCTCAAATTCGTAATTAAGAAAGGACGGGGAACTCCACATTACCACTTAATATTGTGTGTGTGTGTGTGTGTGTGTGTGTGGTGTGTGTGTTTGTGCATGTTTGTGTGTTAGCGGTGACTGTGGGAGGAGCAGCAGGTAATAAAGGTGACCGGACAAGAGTGAGGTTGCCAGGTTTGGCAGCACAGTGTCCCCCTCCTGTATGTCAGACTTCAGAAGAACTGGCATAAACAAACCTCGCTCAGGAAAACCCCAGTCACCTAACGCCTGCCAATATCCGTCTGTCAGGTACACACAATTTTAAATACACACATTCTTCAATATACTTTTGATAAAATTTGATATTTTAATGTCTTAATTTTTATCCCAGGTCCCTTACCTTAGCACCTTACCTAAATCCTTACCCTAAACTAATAGCATTTTTAAGTGAGTGCAGTTAAAAGGTGCTTGATTCGGAGCATCTCTTCATCTTTGGAGGACAGTTATCAAAAGCACACAGGTACAAACTGCAGTTTCCGACTTCTACTGCTCAAAAGACCTTGATATACACTGGCCTTGCTCAACTAACCTCTCTTCCTCTTTTTCTTCCTTTCGATATTCCCATCCTTTTCTCTCTCGGTACTTTCTTCATCCCTCTTTGTCCTGAAAATAAATCCTGTGGCCTTCACTCTGACCTTTTACAGGGAGAGAACAAGGCACAGTGTCCTCAGAGGTGATTTCTCAGTCTGTTGTAGCTCTGTTAAAGGATTAGACTGAGATTTAAGGCTGACTGTGTCAACCTCACTGTGTCAGAGCCCCAGATTGGGTTGCCAGATTAAGAAGAAAGGGACGTTGAAATCTGTTAGAAATGCAATGATTTACCACTTGATTTTGTTTGTGTTTCCGTATGTATTTCTACTTTAAAGGCGTTGACAGCTCACGTAAGCAGGCAGCAGAACACTGACATGTTTTGCGTCAGATTAAGACGTGCTCTCGGGCTGTTCCTGCTGCTGTTCAGCAATTCCACTGCGGTTGATTTAAAATATTCAATAGATAGACAGGTAGAGAGGCTGAGAGACAGACAGACACAAAGAAAAGAGGGAGATATGAAGTGATGATGGAGAACGAGCGGTAGGTAGGTACAGTAGGTGGAGTTGAGAGGTAGATACAGAGAACAGATTTAGAGATTGAAAGAGGAACAGAAAGTCAGAGAGAGGAGGAACGTGAAGCTGCCAGGAGACTGTCAGCAGCATGTGACAGGTGTAGGAGTTCATTATTCCACTGGCTTTTCATGCACTCTCTACATCTCACTCTCTGTCTCTCTCCTTCGCCGTCATGAATGTGTGGAGTGTGTTAGAAAAGTTTGGAAGAAAAGGTCTTCGTTCTCTCTGTTGTTTCTCTTTCCCTCTCTTATCCTGATCTAAAATCTTTACTGTTATCAGACTCAAAGTCTCATAGGCAAAGCCTTTGTCCTCTTTCAGACATGGAATCTGCTGGCTTCATTTTTCTGTTCAAGAAATGGGTTTTTTTCCCCATTATTCAGACATGGATCTCCATTACAAAAATGTTCAGTAATGGTTTTATAAAATGTGACAGAGCCGTGTCGGACTGATCTGTGATGCCTGACACCTGGTGTGTGAGAGGGAGCATTGGCACTGCTTGAGAAAAACAGAGTCAGAAAGTAATGACATATGATGGGTTTTTAAAAGTAATTTGCAATTGAATGACTGTTTATCACTGCAGCTTAAATCCTCACTTGTGCAACAAACCAAGAGCTCTAAAAACAAACACCCAGTAAGCAGGGAGCAACTGCATTCTTTTGGAGTTGTGTAGGGCTGTACCCGACTCAGAATTGTGTCAGCTGAATCAGATTTGGCTGTTCAATACAAATGTTTGACTATTTGTTCCTTTTTCCATTTAGTGTTTAAGAGTTTGAATGAGGTTCGTTGGGACGCTCTGAGTGACAGCCATGTTCACATAATATAGTATACAAGCCATGTTAGCCCCATGAACTAATGCATGCTAACTACACAAATGATGGATCGGAAATATGCTGCAACATTTTTTTTTACGACATGAGATATCAAACAGAAGCCAGAGATCGTAACATATTAGGTTGCTATGGGCTGTAAATTTGCTGCTTCTAAGCAGAAAGCAGAGGATCATATTATCTCAGAACATGACCAGGTAAAGCCTCTCTTCCTCCAGGCAGCTGCCTTCATGTCACTTAGACTCGCCCTGGGTCTGGGTCTGTAGCTGCCTGTAACAAAGAGCAGGAAGAAATAAATCAGGGAACCAAAACGTCCCCAGAAGTACACTGTACATTGACTGACCAAAACAAACAAACAAACAAACAAACAAACAAACAAAAAGACTGCTCACCTTGAAGAATCTCAGTTAACTGAGGGGTCGTCGATTTATGATCACCTAGAGCGTAGGTCTAGAGTTGTGTTTTCATCTGCCCAACAAATTAAAGCCCAATATCTCAACACTTTCACTCCTACTTTTAAAAAACTTTGACACTCTAGGTACCCCTCTAGCATCAGTTTTGGACACTTAAGGACAACATGTCAATTTTAACTCATTACACATATAGTGTCTTTTCAAAAAAACCTTCTGTGTTATTTAGGTAGGAAAAATTAGGAAATTTAGGTTTCGTCACAGAAACTACTGTAAGTTTAGGCAACAAAACTTGGTAAGGTTAGACAAAAGATAATGTTTGGGTTAAAATTAGTATGTTTCTGACGTAACTATAGATATGTAAGAATCTAAGTAAGTAAATTAACAAGTACATTTCAACAGTGTGTGTTTACAGTTCACATGATATTAGCTACACAATGATGTTAAAAATAGTTAATGGTTCACACAGGACAGAAACAGCAGTCTCCTGGGTAAAAGTTCTGTGTTTGTTTGACAGATCTAGCACCCCAGTCTCCTACCCTACTCATACTTTCTCACTCTTTATACTATTATATGTGATTGCTGTGGATGGGTTTATGTTGGCGTTAGCTAATAAGCACGGTGTCTGTCATACAGACATTGAAAGATGCCTTGTGCATCAGAATAAGACTCCAACGGCTACTAACCAAGCTACCATATTTAACACCCTGGGAATAAGAACAGGCTGAAAATTTACTTTCCTTTTAACTCTGTTTTGGTCTCCACCAACTCCTGAAGAAAATACCCAGCTCTTTAGCTGCTGTATGCTCCACAATGTTTACTAGCTAGTTGCTATGCTCCGTTTATGTGTCTGCTGTTTTGTGCTAGACAGGTAGTGTGCTGTGGGTTTATCAGATTTTTTATTTTTTTGGCCAAAGCAGCCACTGAAACAACACCGTAGAGAGCAGCGAGAGTGGACCAAAAAAGAAAAATTACATATCACAAAACCAAAACGATGAAAGACAATTACGCAAAACAAAAAATACTTGGGAACTGCAGAATGAGGTGATAATTCTGTGAGATTTGGTCAGGAAACCTTTCACATTAGTCTTTTGTAAAAATCTAGCATAACATTACATTACAGTTAAATTATTTCTTGTGATTTCCATATTCCAAATTTCCAGAATAATTATGTATGTAATGTGTTTGTATTAATAATTCACCAATACTGTAAAAACCACATTTAGTTTCGTTTCCTCTGTAGATATCGTTTCATTCAGACTAAACAGAGCACTGTATTGCCTTATCTTTGAAAGAGCTCTGATGTCTTTTTAAAGACAATAATAACTGTAAATGAAAATATTTTTTAGCATAAATAAATGTCAAACCACCAATCAGATGGTAAGAGCAGCTTCTATGTAGCCTGGGAGACAAAACCTAAACTCTATATTACCCCTAAAGCTTTTTTTCTGTGAGAACACAGTGAAAACTAAAGAGACATCCCAGACGAGCTCAGCAGACTTTTTATCAAGATGCAGGTAATAATGACTGGACACTGTGGAGAGGGATTTTAGTGAGTTAACTGAAAAAGTAGAGGACCTAAAAAGGGATTTAGAGAAGAAATCATGACCTTGAGACCTACATGGAAAGTTTTCAAGATATTTACGTAACAGGGAGTACATCTGAAAGCTATTACATTCTCACTCATTAATTCTTAACTCTCTCTCTATTCAGTCCCAGTAATCCCATCCCCCTTTACCTTTGTCAAGATTTACCTTTGTCACACTCTCTTGCACTTTTACCCAGCTCTCCCTCTCTCTCTGTAGGGTGCTGTCAGTGAACAGGTGTGCAGCTACTTCTCTTTATTAATGACGGCCAGGAAGAAAGCAAAGGGGACCCTGTGTGTGTGTATGTGTGTGTGTGTGTGTGCATGTGTGTGTAACACGCTAGAGAACTGACAAATGCGGGAGTGACTGTGCCGCACGCTCCATCGACACAGTGACAAATGGAGAGGGCAGGAGACGCGTATATATTAACACGCACACACACATAGCGACAACACAAAGAAGCAGTTTGACAGAGGATAGTGTTTTCAGAGCTTGAAAGTTGTTCGGTTCTGAAATTCATTCAAAGTTGAATTTGCTCGTGCCTGTCGTGTTGATGGAGCACTGGAAACATTTCCACCGTGGCAAGTTGGTTAATCAAGTGTTGAATCTTAAAATCTTTGTTTATACAAACAAAAGAGAACGTCTGTCTGTGTGATGAAATCAGATTATTTCCTGTGAAGCTCTGCCTGATTGGAGGAAGGTCTTTTGGCATTGTTGTTGAGAAAGGTGGAATCATACCTCTCTTTTTCTGTTGCTACATCTATTAGTTATCTCATGTAGATCCAACAACAGCCCTGTAATTTTTTTCCTTCATGTAATACACACACATATATAAAATCAGCTTTTGTGTCTTACTTCAACAGATACATAAACTATGAGACTATATGAGCAGTGGTCAGCAGTGTGAGATCAATAACCAATGTCATGTCTGTCTCATTGTCTCCTGCTGGACATGCTTCTCCCTGCTTGTAACTGTTATACCATTCTCCAGAATTGGGGAAAGTCTTTAGCAGGATGGCAGACCTACATATCAGAAAAAAGGAATTATTTATTTAATAACACAAAAATGCAGAGACTAAAAGGGACATATAAAGAAAGGATTCTAAAATGTGGTTATGTTTGCATGAATATTTATGAATGGTACAATACTATATTGTGGAGGGAGGCTGGCATTTTTTTACTTTGTCAGTGGTGGAAGTAACTAAGTACATTTACTCAAGTACTGCACTCCAGTTTTTAGGTACTTGTCTAGTTCTTGACTTGAATATATCCATTTTATGCTACTTTATGCTTCTACTCCACTACAGTTTAAGGGGCAATTGTGATACAGACAGTACAGTACATAACACAAAGAATCCAGAATCACACACTGCCAGGGATAAATCATAGACAATTAGTGATCACTGCTGGTTAAGATAAGCAATAGCAGACATAACAAAGGATGATCTGTAATGCTTAGTGCTACATTTAGGGAGGCAAAACCTCCGCCCTGATGGAAGCATCTGAAACTCAACGTGGAGCGGATGTTGAGAGTCTGAGACAATAGACCAAGCTTTAGAGGTCACCCTCTCTCATACTGCTGCACTACTGCCACCAGCTCCCCCTTAATTACACAAGGAGCAGGAAGGCAGGTCCTCCTCTGAAAAATCAGAAAATCTAGTTTACAGGCAAATATTGTATTTTTTACTTTACTGCACTCACCTGACAGCTGTTGTTATTTGTTATTTTTCACAGATTCAGATTAATAATGAAAAATATAACTGATATCCCACAGTAATTAACGAATGAATCATTATTAGAATTTGATAAATCTACTGGCAGTAAAACAGTTAAAATGACCAGCAATGTCCAGCTACATTAGGGATGCTTACACATTAAAGCTACAGTTGGTAACTTTTATAAAAATAACTCTTTGTCAAATCTGCTGAAATTCTCACTATATCCACTCAGTAGTACCTGAGACAGATAATTTGTGTGGGGGAAAAAAAGGTCCTCCTCCTCATGTTCCCTCTAATGGCATTTGCAATTCCACCACAGCTGAAGGAAAACAACAACAAGTCAAGCAGCGGAGTCAGCTGTCAATCGTGTCAATCACGGCTCGTGAACCGCTGTCAAACTGTCAAACGAGGCAGTATTAATTAAATATGAATCAAGATTCTGTTACTGCATTGTCTCTTCCTCACCTCAAGTGTTTTTAGAAACATACTTTAGTGTACTGTTTAGCTGTAAAATGAGAAAGTTTGCTCAGCTGGTGGACAGTGCTTGGTTTCGTCTCGACTGTTTTCAACAAATTTACTGACAAATAATACAGTAAAATATGTATCTGAAAAGATAGGAGAGAAACAAGCAATAGATTATCTGTCTCGTGTATTACTGTGTGGATATAGTGACAGTTTTAGCTAAAAAGACAAAAACTTGTTTTTATAGTTACCAACTACAGCTTTAATGCGTTAATGATTATAATCCAACAATGTAATATTTATTACTCTGAACTGGGCCAGTTTGCACAATGAGTACTTTTATTTTTGGTAATTTAAGTATATTCTGATGCTGATACCTATGTACTTTTACTGGAGTAAATTTTGAATGCAGGACTTTTAGTTGTAACAAAGTATATTTACGCTGTGGTATTGCTGTTTTAACTATCTGGATACTTCCTCCACCACTGCTTATATTTTTCATTTGACATCAGATTTGTTTCAGATTGATTGTACTTTGATCACTGTAATGAAATACTGCTTTGTCAAAAGCAACAAAGGTGAAAAAGTAAAGAAATGTGACAGGTGGGTTAAACTTTACTAACTTTTGCCTTGGAAAGATCTTTATTTTTCAAGGGCAGTTGTTCTCTGCACTTCTTCAAAGATTTCCCTCTCACAGTAACAGTACACAGGGCAAGGCCATCAAAAACTAACTTACTGATGTCTTTAGCTCCATGAGTCACATGACCCTCACCCTCTAGGTCGTTGCGGTCCCTTGAGAGGCTTTCTTCCTGGTCACACTACTCCTGCTTTTTATAGTCAGACGTAACAGTCATTAATCACATGACCACAAGATGCTGCGCATCAGGAATACATAAACAGGATGTTTGAGCTAACAACTAATACTGTTCGTTTCTGCTTTGTTTGAAGTACACACACACACACACACACACACACACACACACACACACACACACACTTCCTCATCCTGATACCTGCAAAAGATCGTAATCCTGATAAAAACAGGGAACATTTCATTAACCCCGAGCTGTAGCAAAAAGTGAGATGATCCTGAGTTCAACAAGTAATAAAAACAATCATTATCTGAATAAACATAAAATATATCATTGCTCCTCTGCATATAAACCTGTCCAGCAAGCCAAAGATTAGATTTCATGTTTAATGATCAACAAAGGCAAAGTTGGTGTTGCACCAAACTGATACAACAAGAAAAATAGAAAACAAACAACGGTGTTCTTAATACAAAGACAGTGGTACAATTAAAAAATATGTGATGTATACATCACAGCTTGGATGCAGGTGGTTGATAGTAGTTCTCTCTACATGGGCTTCTCAATCTAATTGTCTTTTCTTTTCTTACCTGTCATCTATCTCCTCACCAGTTTGACATTTTCATCTTTCTGTTATTTTAAAAAATCTCTATTGATCTGGCTGTGTTTGTGTCCTCCCACGTGTTGTCTAATTGGTTCAGTCTGTTTCCACTCCTCTCACACTCCTATGTTGTCATCTGCCATTTGTCTTTTCTTTTGCTTGCCTGGCTAATCCTTTGGCAGCAGTGCTTTTTGCATTGTACATGTATTTTTTTCCACTTATGTTTTTTTCCAATCCAGTTTTGGCATTTTTCCATTTTTTTCTGTTTTAGATATTGTTCCTCCCATCTGCATTGCTTGATGTCACACATGTATATTTCTGTACACAGCATATAGAGGAGGCTGTTTTTCCTCCATGAATGAAGCCAAAACGTCATCTTAATCGCCAGAATAGATATTGTACATATATTGTTGTACGTTTCTGCAAACCACAAACATGTAACAAAAGATCATGTTTTGGCTTAAAATACCTGGTTTTTGGTGCCACAATAGAAATGCTGTCGATGTCTCACCAATAAACAACCAGTTTTGGTGACACAGTAGGTGTTAGAAATGCAACCAATGTCTCACTAAAAATCCCCCAGGTTTGATGGCACAGTCGCGACTGGAAATATGGTCAATGTCTCACCACAAAACAACCAGCGTAGGTAGCGCAGTTGTTAGAAATGCAGCCAATGGCTTGGTAAAGCACACTCAGTCTTGATGCCACAAACGCTGCCATAAATGTCACCAATGTCTTGCTAAAAAACAACTAATTTTGTTTGTTGGTCTTAAACAATGGTCTGCAGCCTAGAAGCTGTTGAGCCTCGTTGTCACAGCATCCACCATACCTTCTTACTCTGGATGACAAAAGTCATCTCATGTACATGTTATCAGAACTAAATGACTTTAGAACTATTGATATGATAGGTATGAAAGGTACAAATGTAATGAATCTGCGGTTTTGCAGAAATGTACAACACAAACAAACCTTTTTCTTCTGGCAACTGGGCTGCAAAAGGTTTACAGTTTGTGTCAGGAGCAGATGGTGGAGGAAGTGAAAGGTCGTAGGAGGCATCACTCCCAACATTTTAATCTGGATTAAAAAAAGTCGACGTGTGTGGATTGCACCAGGAGGCATTCAGTTTAACGGGAATGTGGTCTTAATTTTCAGAAACACTAGCTTTACCTGTTCAAGATAGATCATCAATCATCTCCTCCCTGATCTCATTTATTGGTACAATTATACCAAGGCACCTCATTTAATTTGACATTGATTTGTTTATGCTTGTAATGCTACAAACAACTTTTTTCCTATCTTCCTCTTCTCATCTTCCTCTTTTTAATCTTTGTTTCCTCTATCATTATTCAATGAGAAGTAACTCGATAAGAGGAAACATTGTCTCTTATTATCTGTCCTGATATGGCTCCCTTTAACTCATCCACATGTACCTTCTTTGTTCCTCCTCTCCATCTTCCTTCTGTCCCTCCCTCCATCTGTCCATTCATCCAGTCATATATATACCTCTACAGGAGTTATTAAAGGCCAATGTGTTCTGCTTACCAGGGAAATGGGAATCATTACTTCTCATTAAGTTCATTTGGTCATAACTACTCCCCCATCCTCTGCATTTCCTCTTTTTACACATTCTTTCTTTTTCTTCTTCTCTTGCTTTACATATTTTCTTCTTGTGAATGTCTTTCTGTTTCATGACCCGATATAAAAACCAAGCAGCCACTTTTTAAATATATTTCACGAATTTCAGACACACTGAGGTTTATTTCCATGAATCGACAACACATGGCACAGGCTCAGTGAATGTTTTCGAGAGGCACATGGCAGAAGTATAACACAGTTGGAAATAGTACTGTAACTGTGGTGAGGCTGGCCTCCAGCCTGACCAATGAAATCACTTTTTTTTCCTTTCTCTTTAAGATAGTCCGCTCTGTTCCAGGGCACTCTGACCATTTAGTGATAGAAAAGTCCAAAACAGCTCCCACAAAAGCTTCCTCTCAGAGGAAACAGACATCTCCAGTTCAGTGAAATTGAAGTAAACAGTTACACCAGAATGAAAATATGTTTAGTAAATCAATCATTTGGATTTTTGGAAAGAAAAAACCTACTATACTCTGCCATGAATATTTTGTTAGAATAATTTTTCAGCTTGAAAATATCCATAAATTCGTATAAAAAGATGCAAACCATACACAAGTGTATTAGGTGAGGTATTAGGCCTGGCCTCCACCATCTGAAGTCATAAAAATAGCACAGAACACACGTGCACCTTGGGGTGTCGACCTGTCTGTGCTCCACCAAGTGACCAAACTGGCAGAGCTGCCTGGCAGGGAGGAGACTCCTTTTAAATAGAAGGAAAGGAGGACATTTGGTGGGTTGTTTCACCTGTCCCCACCAGTCAAGTGCTCCTCTTAATCCAGCTCCACTTCAGCGAGGCTACAGGTTCACCAAGTGACCCTGGAACTGTGTCTGTGCACATGACCTCAAATTATAAAGTAAGATCAGAGTGTCACAAATGAATCTGGGTTGGGTGACAGCATGTACGCATTACATTCTTTTAATTATTTCTATTGTTTAGTATTCATGATACATTTATTGCACTACAAACAGCTGAGAGTTTATTTCCATCCGTAATCCCTGTTTGGCATATTTACTCCTGGTTGCATGTTTTGTTGCTTGTGAATACAGTGTGATCAGCCATGTTCTGAAATATGATAGCATTAATGATGACGGAATAAATCACTAAAGAAACCAACAAAAATTGCTTCCTTGATGTAATCCAAACATTCAGTGGTGGAAGAAGCATTCAGATCCTTTACCTAAGTTTAAATAATGTGAAAATCCTCCACCACAGGTAGGTCCAGCACTCAAAACCTTACTGAAGTAAATATTGTTAGTGTAACAGACTGTTCTGTATTGTGTGTCCCTCTTGAGTTACTGTAGGGCAGAGAAAAGTTTTTGGGGAACTTCAACTGTTTTTGGGGCTTGTGTATGTGTGGGAATTTTGGTCAAGAAAATAAAAGGGCAGTGGTTGCCGCTGGAACTGTTACACCATCTCCTATCCTTTTTATGGTGCTTTCGCACCTGCCCTGTTTGGTTCGGTTCAATCAAACTTAAGTTTGTTTGCTCCCTAAGTGCAGTTTGTTTGGGCAGGTGTGAACACAGCAATCACACTTGGGTGCGCACCAAAACAACCTGACAGAGACCTTTATGAAGAGTTGATCTCGCTCCAGTTACAAATGAACTCTGCTGCGGTTTGTTTGTGGTGAGAACATGTTCCAACCTTGATCCAAACCAACTGCAGTCGTATTACACATTGGTTGGGTTATTATGGCATTAGAAAGTGCCACATTTACCTTACAGTTGAACTCTCCTTCGATGTTTTGTTTACGTCCTGGATATTTGAAAATTCTGACCAATCAAAAGAAGCTTTCTTGCGCAAGGCATTTGATTTGGTCCACTTGTAAATGCTGCCATGAGAACACGAACCAACTCTAGGCAACAATGCTACTTAGTAACAAAATGAGTCCCTGATTCAGACCAAAGCAAGCAAACTCTGGGTCTGAAAGAACCCCTATTGTTTTATTAAGTATTCAGTGTAGCAATATATATACTTAAAATATTAAAGTAAAAGTAGCCATAGTGCAGTAATGGCTATCCTATTGTATACAATGTTTTTGGATTAATATTACTGCTGCATTCATGTGTAAGTTTCATTTTACTGCTGTAAATGTTTAAGGTTATGCTCATTTTAACCCTTTTATATACTGTTGGGTAGTTGTAGCATGTTTGTCCTGTAAGAACCACATATCACTATAGGCAATTTTTTATAGTGTCAGAAAAACAGCGGCTTTGTGACGATGCGTTTTCCAGCTGATCCAAGAGGGTTTTTAAAGAGTTTTTTGAGCTTAAGAAGAAGGTGTATTTCTTGACAAATAAAGGAACACTTGATCCTTCAGTTTATCACAAACATCCAAAATCAACACATCTGGAGATACATGGTTTTTACTGGACAGGAATGGAATGAAAACAGTAATCCGAAAAGTGGCTGAATGGGGTAGAGGGTGTTCAGGGTGTTTTTTTTTTTTTTTGTAGCCTCTGAAAATATTTCTACTTTTAGCAGTTAATTGTCACCAAAGAAGATGGCAGTGTTGTAATGTGAGTGGAACAGAGGTAAAACAAGACCAATCAGGGAAGGTTTACAGGAAAATACGTGGAAATACTCCTGTCTTATTGGATGACAGGTCAGTCAACTCTTCATTTGATGGTGTTACTGTGCCAAATGCTAGCTAGCCTAGGTGAGCTCACACAGTCAGTCAGTCATGGATAAAGTAAGATTTTTTCGCCGATAAAAAAGGGAAGCATTGGCACAAACATCCGCTCATACTATGTCAGGAAAACAAGGTGGGTAAATGTATGAGTTCCAAGTTATGTGAACATTATATGAGCAGAGCATAAGTTATAATAAATTATATAAGTTAACTTTAGGGCTAATGTACTTTGCACTACACTATAGCCAGCTAAACCATTAGAGGGGACAGATAATTAAGAATTTGTTGTAGATAGCGTTTCACAAAGTTTATAGAGTTTCCTCGCACTCACAACTGAGAAAACTGCAAACTTTGAAGGGAGTCTGGTGCTCTCTGCCCAGATAATGTGCCCCAAACACATTGCACTGAGCCTCCATGAGGAAACATGAATAGCTTGTTCTCTGGGGATTAAACCCCTCACTACCATCATAATATCACTGCTGCATGGAACGCTACATAACCAACCAGAGAAGAAGTATTGTTAGATTAATATCTGACAGCGACAGCTGAGTTTAAGTTTAGGTCTGATGAGGCCATTCAGCATACTATAAGCCATGTGCCTCTGTTTGTTTTAGTAATGATGGAAGATTCAGCGTAAACAATGGACAGATGAAAAAAGTTTTTCCCACAAGGAGATTAATTTGTTTTGGTTTTTTTGTGCTTTGCCAATCAAATGCCTGCAATTTATCTTTACATAGCAAATAGTGGTTTGCTGCTATATTAATGCTCTGAATGTGGCACACAGAACCTTTAAGTACAGTAGGGGAGACTGGGGAGCTCTGTAAAACTTTTTGCATTTCTCTCAGTTACTCATGAGACTGTTTGGACTACTCCAACCAAATGTTTATATATTAAACCTACATCTGCGTGCTAATTACCCATACCATTGAAACATGATTATGTATGACGTATCACACACAATATTTATTGAATGACAGAAGTCAGATGCTGCAACTGACCCCAACCCTGGGCAGAGTTGCAACATGTCAGAAATGCATTAGATTAATTAACATTTGCTTTTTGCCTTATGTAAATACAAAGACTTGTGCGTGTTAGAAAATACTGACGTGTAGTCGATTTATTATCGAACTTAGCTTGGCCATCTAGCATGTTTCTAATTGGAGGAATAACACTGTCCCATGTTGCAACCATACTCAGTCTCCCCTGCTTGAGTAAATGTACATCATCACATCCACCACTGCTGCTTGTGACTAGTGTTCAGCTTGGGAAAAGAGCTTGTAAGAATCACCACGTCTTCATATTCTATCCAAATGTTTGCTCGTGTTTGGGGACTTTGTAATCCACATCACATACTGTTACTCTGAGCATGAGCTAGACTTTGGGCACGTGTAGTTTTCCTTGGGAATGCAGGACACATTAGCCACAGTGCTCAGTTTAACTGCCTAGTAGTTGCAGAATAGTTGATGCACTTTTCGGTGGATATAGATATGTTGTTATATCTTTATTTGGACAATTTAAAGTGTCTTTCAAAGTTAGTCAAAACAAGCAGACAAATCCTGAATATATGATAATGCTGTATTGAATTTATACCAAACTTATTTTAAAACTTCTGTTCTTTATTCTGCATATTTTGAAATGAGACACGTTCCTTCAGCATGTATAGAAGGTGATTTAGGACGAAGAAAACTAGTTTGACATTGTCTGGCTGCCAGTGTTTTAATAAATGCCACTTATTTCTTTCTTCTGTTCAACAATATGGGTTGTTTGAAAGACTAAACACCAGTGTGTGTGTGTGTGTGTGTGTGTGTGTGTTCTCGTGTGAGGGTGAATACATTTCAGTCTGTTTGGTAGCATTAGACAGAGGGCAGATTGTGGTCAACTCCATTTATTCAGCACAGAGGCTCGTGTGTGTTTGTGTGTGTGTCAGTATGGGGTTGAGCTTTGGGTGTGGGTTATATGTGTGTTTGTGTGCATGTTGTCCCTGTGTGTGTGTGTGTGTGTGTGTGTGTGTATGTCACTACAAGCCTTGTATGCTGATAGATATGCTGTTGTAACTCCATAGCACTGAATGAAGGCCATAACCCACACATGCATTACCATATTCATACAGCTCACAAAATAGATTGCTTTGGTGTGTGTGTGTCCATGTGTGTGTGTGTGTGTGTGTGTATACGTAGTGTAGACTCCACTGGTTTGCAACTCATTTTGAGGAGTCATTTTGAAAATGGCAAACGCACTCTGTCTCTCTCATTCTCACGCATCTTTTTGCTCTCTTTCACACACACATACACACACACACACATACAGCATGTCCTCTTGCCACACATATTAAGTTCTATCTGGGCTAAAGCCTATTCTCATAAAATGTGTTCAGAGAAAAGAAGTAACCATCAAGTCGGCCGTGTGCTGAAATTGAACATCAGCGCAAAACACTGGGCCAAATGGCAGGTACGTTTTCTCTCTCTCTCTCTCTCTCCCCCCTCTCTCTGTTGTTTTTTTCTCCTTTTCTTTCCCTCTATTCTTTTCCCTCTCACCTGGGTGTAAATTGCCCTGCAGTGGTGATAGACTTGTGTGTTTGTGTGTGTGTGTGTGTGTGTGTGTGTGTGTGTACTTGCCGTGTCACTTTGGTGTGTGTGCCCAATTTTCATGAGTGTGTGTGCGTGTTTGTACCTGTTTGTGAATGTCGGGATCATTACCTTAGTGTGTATGTGTGTGCATGTGTGTGTGGTGTGTGTGTGTGGGTCAGGTCAAGCTATTATTATGGCAGCAGCTGTAGTGGTATTGCAGGGGATTGTGGGAGGTGTGCAGACAGGCTGGAGGCTCTGAAGGGCTTTATATTTGAGTGACAGGCCTGAACTAAATATGCTGCACCCTGCACAAACTACGTCACTCACAGTCCTCTAGCTATTAAATATAATAAAACATATATGCGCATTATTTTCAGTAGCAGTATTCAACTATATTCATTTCATCTAATGAGTGGTCTTTAAGGAAAACTCCTTCCTGTATATACACATTTTAATTTTACTACTTTATATGAGAAAAATAATGATTCAGCCTTTGGGCAGTTCATAGAAGCACCTATATTGGTTTTATTGGTCTTTCCTGAAAACAAGTTTGTTCCCAGGACCATTAATATGAGCTAACTACTGTGAGTAGAGCACCACCTACACACACTAAAGGTTCACCAATGCTTTTATATTGTTGTTTCAGAATGGAATCATGTATAGATTTATGTTGTTATGCTTTCTTTTTAATGTGTGGCCCTTAAATTCCCGTGTTTTAGTAATCAGCATTGGTTGATGAGTTGTTCATGTTTTGTTTTACAGATGTAAAAATGAACCAATAAAGCTTTATAAACAGTTACAATACAGTTTGACAAGAAGACAAAACAACAAGGTAAATAAGGAAAGACAGGATCTTTGTTTAGGCCACTTTTAAAGGGGACCTATTGTGCTTCTGTATTTTGTGTCTTAAATAGTGTTACAATGAAGGATGTTCATGTGGCCAAAGTTTCTAATCATCAGGTAACATATGTAGAAGTTACCCCTGTGAGCAAAAACCTCAGGCTTCACATTGTTCTGAATACTCTATCTCCAATTATCTATCTACCATTATCTTCTACGCTGGCTACAGTATGCAATCATAGCATGACCAATTTTTTTATATTGTTATCTGCTCCAGGCGCACTACTGCATCATGTAGCCTACACTGCTACATGTAGCTACATGCTAACATCAGGGAAACATGTAATCTTGGTTGCTTATGTTGTAAATTTCTCCCAAATTTTGGATCGTATCCTGCTGGAACATGTCCAGTTGTCTATCGATGCTTTTATTATTGATTTGTAATGGGAGAAAGTGTCACTTTACATAGTCATTCCCCAGATGCTAATACACTGCTACATGTAGCTATATGCTAATGTCCGGGAAACATGTAATCTTTGCTGATGTTCTTCATTTCTCTCTGATTTTGGAACATATTACTGCTGGAACATGTCCAGTTGTGTTATGGGGCTTTTATTGGTAATTTTTTTACAGTAGAAAGTGCAGCTATTCTCCATTACAGTCATTACCCGGTTACTAGTACACTGCTAACGGACATGTAGCTATATGCTCACATCAGGGAAACATGCAGTCTTGGTTGCTGATGTTGGAAATTTCTTCCAAATTTGTTTATCATATCCCTGCTGGATTATGTCCAATTGTCTGTTGACGCTTTTATTGGTAATGGGGGAAAAATGCCACTTCTCATAGTATATCTACATGTAGATATATGCTGATGTCTGGGAAATATGTAATCTTTGCTGATGTTGTTCATTTCTCTCTGGTTTCCGACCATATTCCTGCTGAAACATGTCCGATTATGTTTAAAATTCCTCAGTTGCAACAATGGTGTATGGACACTGAGATCCAGAAGCACTGACCAATCAGAGCCGACTGGGCTTTTTTGGGAGGGGCTTAAAGAGACATGCACTAAACTGAGCATTTCAGACAGATGGTGAGCACAGGTGTTCCAGGACAGACCCAATGAGGAAAATAAAGCTTTCTTTATCACTGAAACATGTGAACATGTTCTTGTAGAAACCACATACCAAACCAATAGCATAATAGGCTCCTTTAAATGTCCTTAAATAAGCACCTTTATAATAATAAGCAACTTTAATGTCAAGTAGACTTGTGTTAAAACGAGGAAAATATTTACTTTTTAATGAAGGAAAACAAACAGACATTTCAAATTGTCAGCTTGAGAATATTGAGTTGAGGTGAGGTATGTTGAATTAACTTCATTGCTACTAAAGCAAAACAGTTGTTGAGACATAGCCTTGGTGAGCTCATAGTGCAGCCGAACAGACAGGACATTACATATCATAATAAGGTTTTAATGACAACAAGAATTTTAATAACAAAGTTTCCAATTGAAGAGTTGCAGAGCCTTTATATGAAAAGATGGTCGACTGAAGGATAGTTTTATTCACACACTATTTATTCCTTTGCTGTTTGAACTCTTTTGACATTGACATTCATTTCTTAATAACGCTAGTTTCAGTTTGTGCAGTATGAAATTCAGCAACATGGACAGCGACATGCTAGTTTATCAACAACATTTCACAAGATGACATATACCACATATCTGTATCTTGGTTGGTGCTTTTTCACTTTAGATACAAGGAGAAACCTTGATGATAAAATTGCATCAGCCAAGCAAAAAAAAAAAATGATGCAGTGTAACCCAGTATTTAGGTTTGTGACTCTGTCTGAATGTGTTTTGCCCAAAAACTCTGTGCACTTTTCCAAACTCTGAAACTTTGCCATTTATCCAGGGTTATTTCCATTCTGCGATTTGGGAGCATCCATATGCAAATAAAGCTGACGGGAATGATATATTTGGCCATGCTAACACCTCGCCCACACATTTAATATGTCTGCAGACACACACACAGCTGCACTCTCCTGTATGCACATACGGCAGGCTTATATATACACACCCACTCATGCATACACACCTCACCTACACAGATTAATACACACATGCTCAAACAGGAGCAGAAGCAGCGATGAATGGATTATTGGGAGTTTGGTTATGACCTGCAGCTACATATGGCCCTGTTGTTCTAATGTGTTTGAGTGTGTATGAGGATGTGTGTGTGACCTGTGTTAAAACATGTCTAAAACAAAAGGCATTAGTCCAGTAGACCAAACTAATGTGATTTTCTATTAATGTGATGCCCTGGGTGCATCTCTGTGTGTGTGTGTGTGTGTGTGTGTGTGTGTGTGTGTGTGTGTGTGTGTGTGTGTGTGTGTGTGTGTGTGTGTTAGTGTGTGTGTGTGTGTGTGTGTGTGTGTGTGTGTGTGTGTGTGTGTGTGTGTGTGTGCGTGTAAAATTAAGTAATGAATAGACCAGCCTGACTTTGTGGTTGTAAATTAATGAGCTGACACAAATTGAAGGTGTGAGTGCAGTCCATTCAGCACCTAACACAGAGGATCACACACACACACACACACACACACACACACACACACACACACACACACACACACACACACACACACACACACACACCATTCAAATCATGCTCATAAACGTGCAAACTTACAAACACACACAGACATTCCCACACACGCAGTGAGCCTTCTTAATATCTGGCAACCTTGTCAATGCTTAAATGACTCCTGTTAAATACTGTGTGTGTGTGTGTGTGTGTGTGTAATCTTCTTCAGTAAAACAATATTTTCATTAGTTTTTTTGGGCTATTTATAGTAATTTTGTGGGGTTTTTTTTTTACATTTTTTGTCCTCTGGTTGCTTTGTGTTCTCTTGTGTCGTTATGTGCCTCTTTGTAGTTGTTTTGTGTCTCTTTGTAGTCTTTTTGTGTCTCTTGGTAGTCATTTTGAGGCTTCCTGGTCGGTACATGTTAGGGGTGGGGGAAAAAAATCGATACAGCATTGTATCGCAATATTTTGCGTAGCGATATTATATCGCTACATGGACGCTAAGTATTGATCCCATATTATATATATCTTTTTTTTTTGGCTAATTGTGGTCATTTTTTGGTTTTTTTTTAGTCCCCTTTTGTCTTCTTCTGGTTGTTATGTGTCTCTTTGTGGCAATTTTGTGCCTTTCTTAGACGTTTTGTGCCTCTTTGCAGTTCCTTAGCATCTCTTTGTGGTATTTTTGTGTCTCTTTGCAGCAGGGGTGGGAATCGCCAGAGGACTAATGATATGATATTATCACGATACTTAGTTCACTTTATTATATTATTGTGATATTGCCATATGCTGAGCATTGCAATACAATATTTTGCGATATATTGCAATTTATTACCTTTTTTTCCAACTGCAAATTATTTCCCCAAAGGAAAACTTTGTCCACATCAGTTTTGGCTCATAAGATAAAGTTTTTTAGACTGTTTAACGACGTTAATCATTTTTATTGCAGCAAAATTTGATGCAAGGCAGACAGACTGACCAACACCATCATAAAGCATGTCATAAATGCTGCATACACCTGACAAACTGAACTGTTGGAAAATTTAACACCATCTACAAAACCAGATTAAGCATAAGTGAAATGCTTCACATGCAGGTATCCTGCTAACTCAATGACAACACCCATGTTAGAGGTGTTGTCTGATACAGTGACAGTCACCCATTCTTGTGCTGTATGAATTCACTGACCTGAAAGTCCAGGCGTCACAAGTTAATACTTATGGGGGTTTGCAACTATTTGACACAAACAGTTACAAACAAGTGTTCCTTATTTTAATTTACCTATCTCAGAGGTGCCAACATGTTTACTGAGTTTGTCTATTTCACTTTGCTCTAAATACATTTTAAAATATCCACCAAAATTCATCTGATCAGGTAGATTCTGTATGTTTTACCAGAAGATAAGATAAGATCAACTTTATGGTCCCAAACGGGACATTTGTTTTGGGCACAGTGTGACATAGCTGCATAGCAGAAACAACCATCATGTACAGTCAAGACACACAATAAACAACCATCTCATACAGCAAGAACACAGATTTGAATGACATGACTGTACAATCAAGACAACTAGGCGAAATAAATACATCATCTTTGTCATAACAGGTACGGCTAAAAGAATAAGAGCTTCTTGAGGTTGCACTAGCCCAGGAGATAATAATTAAAAGTGCAATAAAAACTGTAGTATAAATAGTGCAAATAAAGTACAGTAGTGCAAATGAAAATGTCGCCAATAAAAAAGAAGTGAAAGTAAAAACGTACCAAAGTGTGCAACAGGTCAGTCATCACAGTCGCAGCCCTGTTTTGCCATTGTGACTATCACTGAGCGTTATGTGATGCTCCACTGCGACTGTTTGTGTTTACATTATTTTTCTTTTCTTTTTGAGTTTATTAAATATTTGCAGTCATCACACAGCAGCTGGATCAATATGTACGTCTCCATATTGAAAGTGGTGCAGCACTGTTAACTTCATTAATTAGATGTATTTAAATCAACATCAGGATCAGTGTGGATCTAAAGAGAAGTGGCCTTCAGATCTTTCTACATATCACACAGTTTAGCTGTTACACACAGATTCTAGGTTGATTTCGTAATAAATATGTGGAACAAAGCAGCCGTCCTCAGGATGAGTCCAGCTCCATCACAGCTGTCGAAACAATTTTATTATCACTTCAAGGAAAACATAAAATACATTTTCCCTGAGTAAACATGTAATTTATGACATACAAACATTTCTAACTGTAGACATGATGATTTAAAAGAAAGTAAAAGACACACACAAGCATTTTAAAGCCAAATCAGGTCAAATTTACTTATTAAGAGCCAAATTATAAAAAAAGGTAACGTCAGGATTAAGTTCATACAGAGCAGGTCTTGACCATACTCTTTAATTAACAGAGACCCAACAAATTCCCACCATGAGCAAGCACTTTGGCGACGGCGGCGAGGAAAAACTTCCTTTTAACAGGCAGAAACCTCGAGCAGAACCAGGCTCTATGGTGGGCGGCCATCTGCCTCGACCGGTTGGGTTGAGGAGGGGACAGAGGGGGGAAGGAAGGAGAAAATGGGAGTGTCCCTGCATGAGGAGAGGGAATAATCATCTCTGGTCCTCCCGGCTGTTGATCATCTCCTGGTGGATGTTGAAGTCCATCAGGGCCTGAAAAAAAAACACAGAGAGTTCCCACCTCAGATAGGTTCGGCTGCAGCTGTCTGTCAGAACCTGCAGGTGGAGGCGGCAGCGGCTGCAGGGTGCTGGC
Source organism: Cephalopholis sonnerati (assembly GCA_019142605.1). Lineage (NCBI taxonomy): Eukaryota > Metazoa > Chordata > Actinopteri > Perciformes > Serranidae > Cephalopholis > Cephalopholis sonnerati. Next base: position 10,950,589 of record JAGQAX010000004.1, on the reverse strand, counting down.
AGAGGCTGTAGGTGGAGGTTTGGCCGTAGCTCTCTGTCAGAACCTGCAGGTGGAGGCGGCAGCTGCAGGTTGCTGGCAGAGGCTGTAGGTGGAGGTCAACAGAAATTTTTAATGGAACATGGTTCTTTTGCACTCTGAGGTGGTGGAGCTGGTGAAATGTTTGCAGCTGTTTGCTGTCTGCAGGTGGAGGCTGGGGCAGCAGACAAAGGCTGTAGTATAAAAGCAGTTGAAACCTCATGGTGGTTGTAAGAGGCTGTAGGTGGAGGTTTGGCCACAGCTGTCTGTCAGAACCTGCAGTTGGAGGCGGCGGTGGCGGCTGCAGGTTTCTGGCAGAGGCTGGAGGTGGAGGTTTGGCCACAGCTGTCTGCCAGAATCTGCAGGTGGAGAAGGAGGTGCAGGTTGCTGGCAGAGGCTGGAGGTGGAGGTTTGGCAGTGGTTGTTTTGGTGTAGGATGGAGCAGGACACTTAAGAGGCAAGATGGAGGTTTGGCCTCAGCTGTCTGCCAGAATCTGCAGGTGGAGGCGACAGCTGCAGGTTGCTCACTCTGCAACACTCAACTTAAACTACAACATTTAACTTAAACTATAATACTTAACTTAAAACTATAACACTAGACTTATAACTACAACAGTTAACTTAAAACTATGACACTTAACTTCAACTACAACGCTTAAATTTAAAAATTACTACTTAACTCAAACTACGAAACTTAACCGAATCTTCAATTCTTAACTCAAACTACAACACTTAATATAGAATTACAACACTTAACTTAAACTATAACACTTGACTTTAAAGTGTTAGACTGAGGCCTCACAAGCACAGTTAATGATACACAGCACTGAATGATCAGAATATCATCTCACAACCTCTCTTTATAAAATGACATCACACCTTATGAGCATGTACGCCTGTTGGTCCTTTAACACATGGAGTTTTTTGTTTCCTAAAATTTCCCCATTAAAGATCAGATTAACCTGTCAGGGGGCCCGAGACAAAATGAGCTGCTGGGTCCCTACTACCCCTTGTTCCTCGCACGCTCTGTGTGTGTGTGTACAGTTTTTCTGTGCTAAAATATCACCAGGTATCAAATTCACTGTGGTAATCTGAATAAACATTTTCATTGAGGAGTAGGCAAAAAAATTCAAATAATTAAGGTCTTAAAGTGTTGACACATTGGTCGTCTTAAGGACCAGACATCAGGGTCAGGTTATTAATCATGATGTGATATGATAATCCTCATAATGTCAGCTGGTACAGTATCATGTTTCAGTGCTGCATATTACTACCAAACAAATCTACTTAACTACCACAAACCATTAAGTTCACATATCTGATAAGAATTATACACTAAGTTCATGTAGCTACTTAAAAGTTGTATTCACTTAAATTCACAATATTACTGCACTTAAATTAGTTTATGAGATACATCAAAAAATTAAATGTTTTTCATCAGTGAGGTGGCCATTTTGATTTTTTAAATTAGCAGATGGATTGATCAGCACAGTTTTCCCTGCAATTAATAAAAATTAATATAATGTAAATATTGATTTCCACTTATGGAAATCTATATTTTGTGTACCATATGACACCTGGAGTGGGGGGAGTGTATGAAGCCAAATAAGAGATGAAACAGTGTCAGCCATTTTAATTTTTACACAGCCACTGTATTGTTAATGTACATACATTGTCTTTTAAAGTAAAAATACTAATGCTGTGAATTCAGTGGTGTTAAATTCAAATATTAAGCATTCAGTGGTTGTTAAAATTGAAATTGTGTCTCTTTTTTGCATGATCAGAGCCTGTTAATAATGTATGAGTGACTTTAAAGCGTGGACAGTAAAACACACACAAACAGAAAAACAGTCAGTCAAAGTTTCCATGATGGAAGTGAGTTGAGTGTCTTTCAGTGAGTCTCTGTAAGTCTTAGGTCCTCATCAGGAGACAACAAGTCCTCAGCACAAGAGAGAGAAAAACTTTTGTGGGCTGTTCTTGGTTTTGTCTGTTTATATATGATGATCTGGTACAAATGATGCACCTGGAGACAAACCATAGCAACCATGGAACCCTTCACCTCCATTTTGTGCATGTGTGGTCTTACAGTCACATCTCTCCTCTGTGTGTGCGTGTGTGTGTGTGTGTGTGTGTGTGTGTGTGTGTGTGTGTGTGTGTGTGTGTGTGTGTGCTGTGTGCGCGTGAGAGAAAGAGAGAGATAAAGAGAGAGACGTGGATGAGTACTAAATCATTTGAAAATGAAAGAGTGATTGTGTGTGCAATAAATCTGCTTAGGTGTGTTGGTGTGTGTGTGTGTGTTTGTGTGTATGTGTGTATGTGTGTACATTGATATCACAGTAAATCTCTCCGGCCTCTGTGTGACTTAATGCATATTGCTATATCTATAAATGTAACCAATTAAGTGCGTGGTCGTAAATCTGCACTACAAACTCATGCAAATGAAGTCTTTAAATCTTTGGATGTGACTTAACTCAGCACAAATTACACTTGACACATTTTACTGAGTGCTAAAACATGTGTACATTGACTCACAGCGGTAGCCACAGTAACAATCCACATCTAGCATCAAACGTTTGACTTCTGACTAAACACTTTGGCAGGGGCGCAGACACTCTACAAAGGGCAAAGCTTCATCAAGGTATATTTACAAGGAGTGGACTGCAAAGCTGCTAGCAGTAAATGTTTATGTAAAAAAAAAAAAAAAAAAAAATCAGCATTCAGATGTGTACAGGGAGTGGATGGAGCTTACACTGGACATAGTTAGAAATTGTCCATAATGCAAAAGAAAGAAAGAAAAAGAATCTTAACTAAGGCCAAAAGTTGCATAATTGTTAATGGTCTAGGTGCAAATAAATACTTATGATGAAATGGAAGTTTTAACAACATTTCTTTTGGCCAATTAGCATGTTTTCTTTACTTACACAGCTGCAGGTTATAGAGAAAGGAAACACAGCTGAATGTAAGCTTAACCTCAGTTATTATTGACAAAAAAAGACATATCATAGCTCATTAGGGTGTGTTGAGTGTTGTTTTTCTAACAGGAATTTTTGCATGCAGTGGTGAGCAATAGAGTGAGTGTGACAAAAATCTGTAATGCTTTTACATTTTGCTTACACTTTTAAGACAGTCCCCAAGTTTAGCTCACCGTGTTTTATCCTGAACTGCTGGTGGCAACAGTCAGTGGGGGCTAGGCTTTATAACCAGAGGGTCGCCCGTCAAGTCCCAGTACAGGCCAAGATTGGTGCCTTAAGCAAGGCACAGAACCCCCAAACTGCTCCAGGGGCACCGTATTATGGTTGACTCTGCACTACCCTTTAGAAACTGTGGTCACATTTGTGTATTGTGTTTAAAAAGAAAGATACATGTAAGTAGAGGATTGCATTGGGATTGGGATTTCATGGGACACAATATAAATCTTACGGGAGTTGGTGCTTTTACCTTTGCTGTGGCTGAGAGCGGGCGGTCAGAAATTGAACTGTAGGTCCTGCGATTTTATGGAATACAACAAAATTAGGAGTGCTACTCCTGATAAATGAATTACAGTCTGTCTCTTTACCGGCTCAGTCTGTTTGCCTGTCATTCAGGGTGAGCATGAGAGCATGCAGGCTCACTGGCCAATAACAAATTAAGTGTTGTAAATTTGCATGCTTACATCGTAGGCTCCTCCGTCACTACTGTTGCAGCTGTAAAACTGCAGATGAATTGTTTTGAGCTGCACAACAGCAAAATGACTGTTGTCATGATCGGAATTTTCGATCAATTTGGTCAGATAATATTTGGAAAGTCTAGAAGAGCTAGACGATTTAATTATTTACTCTCCATTCAAGTTAGCAGTAAATTGGCTTGACAGGGCAGAAGTCCCTTGTCTGCATGGCCAGTCTAAGAAAGATAATTAAGTAACATTAACTATTTCTGGAGTGTTACTCACCTTAAAACAAGACAAAAAATGAGATAATAATATGCATTTTTTATGTGCATTAGGTTTGCAACCTCCCTTCAGGTTGCAGACACACAGCTTGTAGAAGTGGGTGATAATGGTCAGAAATCCAGAAGGGGCAGGTGGGAGTGGGATTGAGAAAACAGTCCTATGGGGCACCCACAAGCTCACCTAGTGGGGTGGGCGCCCCAAACCCCTGGCCACTGCGGCAAGGACATGACATTTGTACACAGGGCGCCCAATCCACGAAGTGAGCTAGTGGGCGCCCCCTGGTACAAAGGCCATGTCCTTGCCGCAGTGGCTGGGGGTTCAATTCCAGCGCTGGCCCTTTGCTGCATGTCATCCCTTCTCTCTTTCCTCCTTTAACTCTAAAGCTTTTCTATCCAATAAAGGCAACATGCCAAAAATCCCCATCTAAATAGAGGGGAAAAAAAAGACAGCAGTCCCATGCAGGGCTCTACACCTAAGTCACGTTTCAGTTGACTTGTGTGGATTGAGAAATGAAAAACTGACAAATGAAATCATGATAAATTAATTGAAATCTACACACTACACAACAAATCTGTTGAACCATGTTGAATGTCCGAATATCAAACTTAAAACTTTTTACACCTTTGTGTTTTTAGCCTGTAGCCTGTTTTAAATCTTGGCACACACCTGTATCATGAAAAGTCCTGCTTCTGTGACCTCTAATAATTCCTCACATTGTAGAGACAACAATCATATTGTTAATAAGGAAAAAGTCTGACTTTGGTGACTTGATTTGATTAAACAAGTCTTTTGATTATGTGGGGCATGTTTTTATACTGTATGATTTCTAAAAGGATTTGTGGAGCAGTGTGTGATGTCTTTGACTGAGCAGAGTCAGATTGCTCCAATCTGGTGTTGGAGAAAAAAATTGATGCAATTTTGTTCAGAGTGCATTATAATAACATAATATCCAAATGATGTTCGTATTTGCAGCCCTAATGCAAGCACTGGTTACTGCCAGTATTGCATAATAAACAACCAAGTCGAAAACAAATAAGGATGTGAGACTGAGGAGGTATTTTTGGGGCGGATGACAGATCCAGAGGCTTTATTGCTGCAGGGCAGAGGCTGTAATTCAGTGGAAAGGCCTTTTGGCAAGTGCCTGAAGGCTTCAGTTAAAACAGAGCACATCTATCTGAGCCTCAGACCATGAGAGGGAAAAAAGAAGTCAGAGGACCAAAGGACAGGGAGAAAAGAGAAGGAGCAGAGAAGGAGAAGATGGGCGTGAGGGGGAGGAGGAGGGAAGTCCATTTGGGAAAGCTCCTTGTCATTTTCCGTGCTGACCTCTACGTCTCACCAGCTCCAACTTGTCTTCCATCTACAACTTGTTTTCTGTTCGTTCCGGTTGACCTGCTCTCACCCTAACATCACAGCACTTCCTCTCTTCTTTTCTCTGTCTTCATCTGGTCTCGACCTCCTCATCTTCTTTTATTTCTTGGAATCTCTGCTGTCACGTCTCTCATTTTTTCTGCAGTGTTTGCTCTTTTTTTTCTTTGTTTTACAGTTTCATGCAATACATCGAGGAGCACAGTATATTAATAATGAAAAAAGGCAAGCATTAAGTTGTAAAAATAATAATAAAATTGATTCATTTGCCTGTCTTTTGATTCTTTCTTTCAGATTTGCAATTACTACTATAACCTTTGCCTTTCATTAATATCAATCCCTCTGTTTATGCCTTTGACATATATGAAGTATACAGTTTTTGTTATGTATCTCTTTTAATCTTTTGCACTGTTGCCCCCTCCTGTACGCACAAAAAAGAAAACACACATACGCACACTTTCTGAAATTTATATTCCATGTTTTATTGCCTTGAAGGTAAAGAACAATATCACCAGAAACAAGATAAAGCAATCTTCCTGTCACTCACACTCTCTCTCTCTTTTTGTGTCTCTCATCCTCAGTTTCTGATGATTGTTCATGTTTTGCTTCCTAACCTATTTGAGTTTCTAACTCCGTTCTGTGTTTCCATCAGTGTTTCTCCCCCCTGCTGTTTAAAGCAGAGCTGCATTTGGAGTCTGCCTGCTGTACAATGGCCTGTTTACTGTATATACTGTATATCTACCGCCACATTCTCAATGTGTTTCTGTCTCTTTTTCCCTCCTCACAGTGGACGGATGCATAGACTGGTCGGTGGATCTAAAGGAGTACCATGTTCTGGCTGGTGAGCCCGTTCGGGTGAAATGTGCCTTGTTCTACAGCTACATCCGAACCAATTACACCATGGCCACCAACGCCAAGCTGCGCCTCATCTGGTACAAGAACAAAGGAGATGCAGAGGTAAGATCATTTGGAATAATAACTGATGAGGTAGGTGGGTATGGACAACATGTTCTCAATCCAGACTCATCAAATGCTTGGTCAGTGGCCCTACACGTCACAATGTGACACTCTAGGTACCTCTTTAGAGTCAAGGATTGTGTGTTACTTTCACCATGTAACATGCATAGTGTCTGTTTACAAAAAACGTATGTGTTCACAGGAAAGGTTCAGTTTCCGCTCAATATGTGCAAACAGTCTCTTTTTAAATTAAACACCCACTGTAGGTTTACTTTGTTTTTAGGTTCACTTTGTTAGTTTTCAATAAAAAAGTACTTGGTTAAGTTCAGAAAAAAGATCATGGTTTAGGTTAACAATAGGGATGTTCCAACCAAGTTTTTTTGCACCAATCCGAGTCACTTTATACTGATAATCTGCCGATACTGAATTCCAATCGATACATCTTTTTTCCTAGGTAATACAGCAGCACAGTGCAGACTTTAAGTACTTTAAAGATGGGGTTGTGGCAAAACCAAGAGACTCTCGCATTGAGCTGAAATGACAAAAGTGTTGATAACGCCAATAAGTAACGTAATTTAACAATCTCATAGTGCCTTTTTGTTTATTGTTTGTGGTGTTCTGCAGCAGGAGTGGAGGAGAGTTGAGGTAGGCTGCACTCCATGTTGGTGTGCATGACACCATTGTGACAGCTGACGTAAAACAAAGGATGCGATCGGGCTCTACATAGCTCAATATAGTCAGTCCCAATCAGCTAAATAATTCCTGAGTCAGCCCTGAGACAGATCTGTTAGATTGGATCGAGACATTCAGGTTAAAATAAGTACTTTTGTTTGTAAGCTAATCACGTAACATGACTTGCGTTATGCATTTGACATCGAACACATCACATGCATCCTGTTACACACACTAACCACGTTACAGAGTCAAAACAACCCATCATTGACTTTTGGTTTCACACAGGACGAGAACAGCGATCTCATGGGTGAAAGTCCTGTGTCTGTTTGACCCATCCATCCATCCCAACCTCTGCCCTACGTGGACTCTCTCGCTCTTCATACTACATCAGTTCCTCTGAGTGTCTAACAATGATGCCACTCTGTGCATTGATACAGATACATATGTCAGTATTTGGTACATCAGAAGTGTGAACAGGTTGGTATGGAAGTCAAACACAAACAGAGATAGAGTGAAAATAATCAGTCAAATAAAAATCTAATTTGTCTTATGTGGTGCTTATTTTTGTCATTTTTACAATAAAATAATTAGGATTAAAATTTTACATCAGAAGTTAGTCACTTAAAATTAAAACAACAGAAACTGAATAACCCTGATCAAATACTGTTATCATCATTGCCATCTAACAGGGCCAGGGAATGTTCATTCACCCAGGGATTCATAAAATGTTCTTACTGAAAGAATGTTAAAACGTATTAACTCAGTTGATAGTAGACAATCTTACAAAAAATCAGGAGCATGTAACAAAAAAACATCATTTATTCTGACTGAGAAAGGTCTGTTCCAATAGAGTCCACATAAAATGTTGAATCTCCCTTAGTCCTGCTCAGCAGCGGTGTGGACGATGCTGCCACCAGTGGCCCGAGGCTGTATTGCAGCATTATTACTGATTACTGTTTTTGGAAACAGGGCGAGAAGCAGAATGCAGAATGGAAAATGTTTTACCTAAATTTGAAAGTGAAGGTTCGGGATGTGAGGTTGCATTAAAATTGTGTCATGATTTTAGCTTATATCAAATAAAATGGAAATGAAATGGAAATGGAAATCTGCTTTTTCATTTGAAGAATAGCTGGATTTTCCCAGGCTTGCTTTATTGAATCTGTCAGGGTCAACTATCACAACCAGTAAGAAGGATATGCTGTACCATTTCAATCAAAATACCCTGATCAGGGAACATCAAGTCCTCTGCTTGCCAATTACTGCACCAGAGCCATGTCCCAAATCCATATTACATACTAAGTCTAAACAGACCATAATTTCATGTCAGTATACACTGTTAAGCATGTTTAAGTTTTGCGTATTAGCATGATATCTGCAAAAACAGTGTGCAGCAAAATTGGTGTATTACACTTATTGTAAATAGCACTGAGTGTGAAATTGGGATTCACTCCAAGATACTGTCTTTACTTTCTTTGGGCTTGCTTGTGTTTGAGTAATAGCCAATACACAGAAACTAGAGGGACTGATAAATCATACTGTGGTGCTATAATAAAACGTTGCCCCCCTTTCCCAGCAGTGTGGATTATATCTGGATGGTAAAACAAGATTTAGTTGGATTAGATTTAGATGTGATGATACATTTAATACATACATCTCTAGTATATACACCGAAACCTAACCCTATGGGTAGCAGTTTTACACAACACATAACGGTGCCTTTACATTTAATGTTATGTCCTTCGGCACTGTATCATCGCAATTATATCACCTATGTTGACCCACTTGTGCCCAAAGACTGTATTTGGTATGATAAGAAAAATGAAACATTTGTTCTCATTGGTCTAAAGTCGTTAAATCTGGTATGGATTTGCTTTGGGCAAGTTTCCCACAGAGCAACTTTTATATTTTGAGATTCCATGAATAAAAATCACACTTCAATTTATAGTCAAAGTCAGGATATTTGAAAAATGAGGACAGTGTGTTTATTAAATGTCTTCCATATTGAATATTTTTTTACACTAGGTATGTTTGCATAGCTTTGATATTGTTGTTGACTGTGTTGTTATGAATTCATTGATGGCAAATACTTCATTCTTCTACTTGTAGTTTCAGAGATACAGACATTTTCTCACAATACTATATTTAGTCTTTGGGCACATGGGCAATGTTTCTTTCCTAAACTATATAGAAATATTAGCTCTCCCATGCGCCCAAAGACTAAATACAGAATGATGATTAAAAAAGTGAGAAACTCACTTTTAAAATGGTTGACTGCTTTTGAAAATTTCTTCAGATATGTGCTTATGCAAGCCCAGGGAACAGTTCCACAAAAGGAATTTCAAAAGGCAGACAGAGGGACTTTAACTTTAAGAAGTATGAAATATGGTCTTTTCATAAAACTGGGCTATCTGTGTAGTAGAAAGGCTCAAACAGATTTGGAATTGGTACTACATGACCAGAGAAAAACAGAGGTAAAAAGGCTATGGCATTCGCTTTTACTCAAGTTGTGGAAAACCTACAACTACCAGGATGCACTGCGCCAGACCGGAACCAATAAAAGCTCCAGCTGATGGGTAGCATAATACAAGTTAGTGTTGGCCAGCTTGTCCAAAAACAATGTGGTGACTGGCTGGTATCAAAATATCTTGTATTACAGTCAAACAGTGCGCTAAAATATGTTTCTAAAAAACAATTTAGGTGAGAAATAGGCGACATAGTGACAGAGTCTTGGTTCTTGGTTCTTGATTCTCTCAGTTGTTTTGGCCTCTGTTTTCAAAATACAGGAAACAGTATGGTGCCCACTTCCTGTTCTCAGACTCTCATATTATAGCCAAACAGGTGCACTAAAATATGTTTCTGAAGACATTTGGGGTGAGAAATAGGCAGTGCAGTAAAACAATTTTGGTTTATATGATCAGCACTGCCTGGTATTACCATTTGATCTGTTTGGTGTGTGTCCGAAGTAGAGAGAGGAAAAAGTGGCCGTCTTTCAATCCGCTTCTATACTCTTTGTGTCCGTGGTTGCGGCAGGCATACAACGATGGGGAAGTACAATCTGTAGTTGGAGCAACAGTCCGAAAGCCAGTTTAAATCTGTTGGATGATACATTTTGCGTCATCTTGTGGATTTGAGCTGAGAGATGAGCAGGGAGATCTGGGTGCTGGTACAATGGAGGAAAGTTTACCATAGTTCCTTTACACATACTACCCTATATTGTTCTGGTTGACCAGCACCAATATATTGCTTTAATATTGTCCTTGTATTGTGCCCTTTAGGAACCTATCATCTTCTCAGGTCATAGACTGAGTAAAGAAGACGACTCCATCTGGTTTCGATCTGCTGAACTGGAAGACAATGGGTTCTACACCTGTGTACTAAGGTATCCCATGCATCCAACTCCACACACATTTTGACCAATAACTGTCAGGAGTCAACCCTGAGGTAAAATGTTTTAAAACAGGTTCAGGGTACAACCCCGATTCTCCAAGGAAGCACATATTTGGATTATTTCTGGTTCAGCTGAGATGCATTGTTGATAACACTTTGTGAACATCACATAAATGCTGCTCCTCTCCCCACACGGGAGCTAGGTCATAGTACACTCAACAAAAACACAGACTTTATTTTGAAGTTTCACTTCCAGCCACAGCACATTTGCTTCATAAGACTAAATAAACACAGCAAGGATTTTACCAGCATGCAAACAAAATATTTTTGGCCCGACTCTGACATGCAGCAGTGCTCTTGGAGTTGCCTCGGTATTGTTGATTTCATCACATGGGAACAACCTTGGAATAGATTCTGACTCCAAGTGCTCAGTCTGTACCCAGGCGGCCCATTTACATTGAGTTGGCAAATAGCAGTACTGGTTTTGGTGTTTGAATAAAAAGAAACTGGGGTTTTAGTTGAAACTGCTTAGTATCCATTTTGAGAAGAAAAATGCCCCCCCCCTGCCCTCAGTAATCGATATTTTAAACCACAGATGAATGGTTTTTCAAAAAATATTAGTTTTTTCGTCAACATTCTTAAATACTCACCATGAATATTTGCTATGTATTTGCCCTAGCGCTCTATGGCAAGCATTATAATGCCAGATGGTAAAAAAAAAAAGATAATAATAATAGTTATTTTTGTCATAATTTTTCAAGAAATACATTTTTTGGGGGGGGACACTTTAGGCTGCATTACTTCAAGGAAACACAGTACCATCATGACAAGGAATGAAAAAGAGAGTTATCTTTTAGAATTGGAATAGAATTTATTAAGATTCTCATGGAAAATATTCAGTTATCCCTCCAGTTTAAAATTCATGCTGTTTGAAATTGAAAAACATTAAAAATAAACTCCTTTCATGAGTTTATTTGTCTGAACGTTACCCTCAGACAACATTGCACCATTGTGGAAAAGCCTACAAGAATACGTGTGTTAAATTTCAGCAAACTTTACATCAACAATTTATAAAACCAAACCATCATAACCTTCTTAAGAAAAGACAGTGAGTCACATTTCAGTGTTTAATCATTTGTGTTACGTACTGTATAAAGGCTTGTTTTCAGTTTCCTGGTGTGTGTCTTTCCTGCATATTGCCACAATATTTGTTGTGTTGCTGCTAGGTTACCAGCACTTTGTTGTCTTTATCTCAACTAAAGTCTAATTCATCCTCACTAACATCAACAGGGAGTACTCATTCTACCTTCTTTTTCTTTAAAGAGCCAGAAAATAATGTTGCGTTCATTCTGAAAAGGGAAGCAAAATGTGTGTGTAGCAAATGCTCTGCAGAGAAGACTCGCAAAGTGCTCTGTTATAGTAGACTACAGAGTGTAATAACCTGAACTAAAATGATCAAAATTACGAGAGGTTCATTTATAGGAATAAAAAGAAAATTATGATGGCTGTTGTGCTTTTGAACAGTATATATACCTGAACACACAATAGCGAAAAATGATGTATTTTAACAATTTTACATAACTGATCATCTGATAAAGTACATTAAACTATGAAAAATTAAACCTAACTCATCTTTTATTCAGATTTTTTTTTTAACTTCAAGATTAAAAATGGCAGAAAAACACTTTTCAGACCTTTTTTTTTTTTTGAGAGAGAGATGATGGAGCAACTAAACCATGTGAAAAAGGTTGGCAAACTTGGATTCAACATGGCCTCCAGAGAGTTGTGTGAAAAATTAGAACACTGCTATTAGTTTCCTTCGGGCCCTGCCTTTTTGTTAAAATATTGTATCACAATTGAGGATGTATAGTGTGAGTTTAGAAGGCAAATAATGGGTAAGTTAACTAAAGGCAACACTGTGTCATTAAGGGTTATTATGCAGTTCAGTCAGTCAGTAGCACATTAGGAGTTTATCTACTATCTTGTTCCGTCATTGCTTCATTACATTTGCTGAGGTCTGTTCAGAACATCAGAACGTTTCTCCTGTGTCCAGGTATTGCAGGTGTGTGTGTACCTGCATATTTTCCCTGCTAGTTATGTGGAACGCTGCCAGTTCAGTAAATTGAATATTTACAATATGGCTGTTGGCACTGCAGCAGAATTGGCCTGAGTCCTGTGTGGCCCTTTAGGAATATGTGTGTTTGTGTTTCTGTGTGTGTGTGTTTGTGTTTCTGTGTGTGTGTGTGTGTGTGTGTGTGTGTGTGTGTGTGTGTGTGTGTGTGTGTGTGTGTGTGTGTGTGTGTGTGAAGTTGTTTGATACTACAGTGGGGATGGGGGTGGTAGGGTATCAACTCATGTACCAGTTGGCTTTGTAGCCCAGAACAAGGCTTAAAGTGTTGTTTACCTGCAAGCGGCTGGTGTGTGTGTGTGTGTGTGTGTGTGTGTGTGTGTGTGTGTGCATAATGAACTGAATTAAAATGTGCCCTGTTGTAAATCTGTGAAAAGTAAATATTTTGCTTATAGTCATTCAATTTCCAGAGGGGTGAGTTCATATCCCTGCTTATTTTTGAGTTACCCTGCATCATGATTTTTGTTGTTTGTGTAATGAAAAACCTTAAAGGTCCAGTGTGAGCGATTTAGGGGGATATACTGTCAGAAAAAGAATATAATATCCGAAACTATGTTTTCATTAGTTTATAATCACCTGAGACTGAGAATCTTTGTGTTTTTGTTCACTTAGAATGAGCCTTTTTTATCTACATATGGAGCAAGTCCTCTTTACGGAGTTCACATTGTTTTCCCTACAGTGGCCCAGAAAGGAAGAACCAAACATTGGCTGTAGAAAGGGCTATTCCTGTTTAACATCAGCCACTGTAGTTCTCCTACATATAAGCTTGGCACATGTGAGAAGTTTGAGTGGGTAGCAGTCTGCAACCTCACTGCTAGATACCACTAAATCCTACACACTAGACCTTTAAATTTAATTTATGTATTTATTGTTACTCAAAGACATGCATTTGAAATGATTTAAGTTAAACTGAAATTTATTTTTGGTGTTGCTGATGTATGTTTCCCCAAATTCAGTTTCCAGAGTCTCTGCAAGTTAGCAGGGTTAGCCGCACATGCATTAGTACATGTGTGTATTCCACTGGCTAGCTCAAGACCACCACTTTCCACTGCCCTCATACGCCCTAATCCACTGATATTGGAAATGTCATGCCTACCCACCAGTTTCCCCCTGGTTAAAGGGACATTGTGTAACATTTTCTGTTGTTTACTGGCCAAAATCGATATCTGCATTTATATTTGTGTTATCATGCGTGTACTATGACCTCCGCTAATAATCTGACACATTCTCCTAAGCGAAGAATTTTAGATTTATTTATACATACGACGGGTAAGCTGGTGGGAAGCGCCATGACGGTCTGCCATCTTGAAACTACAGCCGCCAGCAAGGGACAAATAGCACCAACGTGGAATAACTACGCGTTTTCCCTGCGAGCCAGCGCAGAGTAGGAATGACCTAAGTGATTGAGACGCCGGAGGAGAAGATCAGCGAGAGAGGCTTACTAGGCTTACTAGTTTGAAAATCTGCACTACTGCAGCACAATACAGGACCATGCATATGCAGCAGCAGCACAGGAGACAGTTTCACCATCGCCAAGAAAGCGAAAAAGGGAACTTAAAAGGCAGTGTGACCGAAGCATTCAAAAAAGAGGATTGACATCAGGCTAGCCTTCCCCAGGTGGAAGGAGCCCATGAAGGAGAAAGATTTTAAAAGGGACGCTGAAGTTGCCAGCTTTCTCCTCGACAAGTAAGTCAACTGTACTGCCTAAATTAGCCTAAAGCTAACTTTTTTCATTGGGTTTTGTTAGACAGTGTTGCTCGTTACCATAGGCAGCATAACAGTAGATCCTGCTAAAACACACCAGCCTCGTTGGCACAGAAGTGTATGTTTACGTGGTTTCAGTCGCTTTCAAAGTCACAGTAAACGCCGGCTTTTTGTCACAGTAAATGCCATCTTATAAAGCCTTCCCATCCGCTTTTAGTCCGGCTTTACCGCGACTATGAAAGCTACTGAAACCATGTAAACATACAGTTCCACCAGAGGAGTATAAATGGATTTCACTGTATATGTAGTGTCTGTGTTGTTATATGTGTACTTATTGGATAGCAGAGGATGACATGGTTTCATCAGTGTTGTCGAGGCTTTTTGATACATGGCGGCTACCGTTGTTGCAATGCGTGTTTGAAAAAGTGTAATTCCTACACAGTGTCCCTTTAACACCATTAGCTCTGTCATCACTATTGCCATTGTTTAGCGCTGTTTATGCAGTTAGCACCTTTAGCTCCTCCATGTTGAGAACCATGTGCAGACATCTAATATGCTCTGAATTTGTATAGAGCCCCTTAAAATTATGTGTTTATTGAGTCAGACTCAAAGCATTTAAAAATGATTTATGTTAAATTACACCCAATTTTCAAGGCTTTAGGACTCTTGGTGTTTGCCAGTATACTTTTTGCCAAAGTTCATGTTTCCAGAATTGGTGCAACAAAGGGGGGCAGTTCAAAGTTAGCACAACCCATAATCAGAATGGAGACAATTATGGGATTAAGACCGTGGTTGAAAAATGCTGCAGTTTTCCTTTAATTGTTGATCAGATAGACCCAATTAAGACCTCAGTGGGCAGCAATATTGTTTCTTGAAATCAAGACTGCATTTCCCACAAATCCTCTTGCTTTCAGTTATGTTGCCTCTTGATAAACGATAATTCAGATTTATTGCAGATTAGATCATTTGATGAAATGACTCCATGTCCATTAAAAAAATTTTCTGGAACTGTCAAACACATCTACTGGCTTTCATTGGTGGATGTAGCCTTTGCCACTTGTCATAGAGGCAGCCTTAGCTGTCATTATTTGACCTAGGTATGTAACTTCAATCACATAATGATAGTTGGTTGTATATGGAACAAAAAGACAAGACAACGTTTATAAAATATTCGATGACAAGGCCATGAGATGTGGTCCAAAACCCAGGGAAAAGTCAGTGCATCAACCTGATGACCTTTTTGGTAAGTTGTCAAGGTCAAGTTTTCATGTCCCAGTATAGCAGTTTAGCTAATCTGGCTAAAGTAATATCTTTATGTGAACATTTCCTAAACTTTAAAAGTAAGATCTAAATTGTAGTTAAACAGAATTATTGTTTAATCAAAGGTGATGAAGATATTTGTGATTTTCCATCGTCTGCCTCTGAAACTGTAGAAGCTTTAGATTTGGCTGCACTAGAGGAGCAGCTTTCCTCCTCCTTTGTGTCATAAATCCCCATCTCCCCTCTCCACTTGATCCTGTTTGTCTCCCTCCTCTGCATACCTTCACCACCTTCACTGTCTTCACCGTCCCTTCATCGCACAAGCTGCCTCCATCTTTCTCCTCTATCTCCTGTTTTTCTTCCTCCTCCTCCTGTTCCATCCTCCTCCCTTTGCCTCTCTCTAACTCCTCCGGTTTTTAGCTGCACCCGATTCTCCTCACCTCTCCTCATCACGCTCCCCCCTCATCCCCTCCTCCTCCCCCTCCTCTGCTCTCCTCCCACCTCCTTTTCCTGCCAGAGCTTGACACCTATCCTCCTTAATAAGCTCTCTCTCCCTCTCTCTTTCTTTCTGTCTTCCCCTCGCTCTCTCAGCATGACAACCTAATTAGGGCTTGGTGTCTGTCATTGTCTCAGGGTCTCTTATTAACACACACTCACACACACACACACACACACACACACATAGAGGCACAGCACCTCCTATCCTAGTGGGGAGCCACCAACTGGATCATATTATATTACTAGAAGGTTGTATCTAGAATATGTCACTATGCACAGAAAGCTGATGGGAGAATGTACTTTTAAATGTATTTATTGCCCTTAATCTGATGTGTATTGTTGTTTCTGTTAGAAAGAAACCCCTAAGTTGCCCCTATATACGCCCACTGCCAGTGCTCTGAGATAAAAAGCTACTTTTTCAGGATTAGTCTCACATTTCCACCTGACACTCAGTTCTGACTGACATGAGGTGATGTCAGGTTTATGCAGGTACAATAAAGACATCAGATTAATCTCAGTGGCAGCAATAACCTGCCTTAGATAGATAAAAGAGGTCTAATCTTGCATAAAAATGTTACCATGTACAGTTAGATACTTCATTTATCTCCATATGCTGCCAAGGTCCAACAATGAATCTTCCCTCCAATATGTCAACTTTCCAGAAATCGGTGCAATGTTTCACCTTCACATCCATGCTGCTTACACATTGTACAAATCACTATAAATGGTTTGCCTTGGTAACAGTCATCAACAGTAAATTATAGGAGAAACAAGGTAAAGAGTAGACACCAACGATATATTGGGCAGTGGAACAACAACATCAGGAGGAGACAAGGAGGCTGTTGAGTCTTAAATTTGCTTCACTGTATCACTAGTTTACTATTTATGTGTCTCCAAGTGATGTGTGTGAGCTGCAGGGGGTAGAGAACAAACCAGAACGACTAATAGCTTATGTGGAAATCAACATGTTGTTTTTTGCCGTAAAGTGAACAAACTAAGGTTTTTCTAATGAACCTTTCATATGTGTACCTGTGAAAAGTAATGCACCAGTATTCATAAGTAACCCACGTAAACATAAGACAGTAATTCAAATATCACCCAGGTAATGGGGAAGGCTGCAATCATTTAGCCAATGTGTTTAAGAGACTAAAGAAGGAAGTAGTATGAAGAGCAAAAGGTCTGTGTAAGGAGGTATGTTGGGATTATGAATGGGTCAAACCAACCCAGGACTTTCCCCCAGCAGACTGGTGTTCATGTCTCGTGTAAAACCAAGTGAACTTTAAGTTATTTTAAGGTACTTTGTCACGTGTTCCTTTTCCTAAACCTAAGCTACTTGACTTACTAAAACTACTAGAAATATGTTTTTGTCACCTTAGAATGAGCCATTTATATCCACACAGCAAGGGGTCCTCATCTACAGATATCGCAATGTTGCACTGCTATGTTTCTACAGTAGTCCAGAACTGACAAACCAAACACTGGCTGTAGATAGGACCATTTGCATTTTCACGTTGGCCATGATAATAAGCAGCCCCTCTGCAATGAATAGCATCAGAAAAACACTTAAAATTTAATGTGAAACTGCTTTATTTAGTATTTTTGGCAATTTAAATTACCGGGTCCATTTCTTTTGAAGAGGAGAAGACCTCTGGGAATAATTCAACTCTCGTTAACAACCTCCTGAGCGTCTGGATCAAAAAAAAGGTTCAGGTGCAGGTGCTGGGCTAGCAGCCCGTCTGTGACATGCCAAGCAGTGTCAGGAAAAAAAAGTTATTTGTAACGTGAAAATGTTTTATTCAGTGTTTTCCTGTTTTAAATCACCTGGTACGTAAGGTCCTAATAGGGAGTTCAGGCTTGGCACATGGGAGAAGTTTCAGTTGGTTGCAATCTGCAATTATCACCATTAGACGGCGCTAAATCCTTCACGCTGTTCCTTTAATAACATAACGTGATGACGCCATTTGTTGGGGCACTATTTTGTTCATATGAGAGTGCATTGACAAAGTTTAAAGTAATCTGTGGAAAATGTTCCCACAAAGGAAACCTCTCTTTCAGCTCAAAGTGTGTCACAAGCTATAAACGTCTCATGATCAGGTCACAGTCTTGAGGCGGTGGGTAGTTTTGTACAGTGTTACGTTAGCTAGCGAGAGAGGACTATCAATGTATGCCATGTACTGTAGAAAAAATGTTTTGAAGATGAGAGGATAAGTAGCATTTACAAATTGAAAATATTCATGGCTTAACTGGCATGAAAATGTGGCAGTGAGGTTTCTACCCCTATGCTGCATGTGCATCCTGTCTGTCTCTATACCCCACTGTGCATTCACTTAGCTGTCACTCTGCTCATCCATTTATCCTGACCCTCCCTCCACTCACAAGTTTATCCATCCATCCATCCATCCATCCATCCATTCGTCCATACCTTATCTTAGTCACTGGTGATAGATGTTTGTGTGTGTGGGATGAGATGTCTTTATCACTTAAAGTGAATAGACAAGCTTTGACAGAGAGGGTCAAGGGGAAAAGGACAGGTTTCTATGGTATTTTCTTTCCTCCATACCTGTGCTGGCACAGAGTGATACAGTGTTCTGATGAACTCACACAGCAGTCATTCCCAATGTGAGACAGAAGACAAGCGCTGTGACGGAAAACTAAATATCAGGAAAAAGTACTCGTTGTCTTATCGTAGTTATAGACCTAAACATCTCAGCAGAATTATTTCTTATATGTAAGAACTCTGTTGGCCCGAGGCAAAAAGATTACCATTCACACTCAGTATTGATCCTTCTCATGACCTCTACAAAGCAGCCCAGGCCTCTTTAATTCATGCAATATGCCCTGGGTCTGCCCCGAGCTTTGTAGCTGCTGGCACATGATATGTCCTATTCTCTCTAAGGTCACCGACAGGCCCCTGAAGCATTCAGACATCCTGCCTTCACTTTGTTGAAACCAAGAATATTAATCTGAATGGAGACAAACAGAAGCTGCTGCCTCTTTGGTGGATTCAACTGTGTCCAGTGCTGTCCAAAAACATCAATACATTTGATGCAATTTATAGATTTGTAGTTTCTATACATTTGTAGCCACGTTTCAGTCCTCTGCCCACATCCCTAGTTTTGGAGATGAAGAAACAATCGGAGGTTTGTAGGCTGGGTTACATTAACATAATCTTTCTAGATAGCTAGGTACCTAGCTACGTACATCCCTGAAGAATAGTAACAGTGAAAGGACAACAAAATGTCAACAAGCATGGATAAGGGTGTTCTAAGTTGACTTACAGAAATAACAACTCTTTCATTTTGAAAAACCAAATTTACTGTTTTTTGCAACCTCCACTGCTGCTTCCATGCCAACTGAAGAAAATATCAGTGGCATGGATATGTAACTTTCTACTAACTGATTTGAGAAAATAAGAAAATAACACCCTTAAAATAACATTAGCTACTGCTGTTTGCAGATGACCCTGTACTTTTGGTTACATGTGAGGTGTGGTCTGGTTGGCAGTTTTTCTAAAAGCCTGTCTTTGTTTTTATATCATCAAATGTAAATGTAAGTTAAATATAAGCATTTTAGTGTAGTCACCCAAATCGGTATCTTCCTTCACCTTTATGGAGCTTAACTGTGAGTTTTAGCTCAACATTTAGCTGTCTGATCTACAACTTTATTGTTTTGGTTAACTCTCACAGCATCCTTTACGCAGCAGCAGGCAGCTGTTTTCGGTGAAAACGGCTCTAAAAATAAATAAATAAATAAAAACACTGTATACCATCTGCTCAGCGCCAAACAGCAGACACAGTTAGATACTACCTGGTGTACACAGTGAAGCATTTAGCCACTTCAGAGCCAGATATTTCCCTCAGGAGTTGGTGAAGACTAAAAGATAATAAATATTGGACAGAAATTCATTCATTGAACTACCACTTGAGGAAGTCAAATTGGGGCATTTGCAAATCCTTTAAATGCTCCCAAATGAGTTCTATTTTTATTATCATATGCAGTTTTTGCATCAATGGCTCTATAATTAACCAGTCCATTAGTTTACATGAATTTTATGCAGATATAAAAATCTCACTGGCTTTCCTCTGGTAATAATCATTACTGTATGGTGCTGTGTAAGAGACACTTACAGAAGTGCATACAAGAGTACAAGATAATGACAATCAGGCAGGTTTCATTAACAGCTTGTCTCCAATTTCTGGAGACAAGGATTCTGTGGTGTCATCTCCTGTAGAAAACACGTGATGACTCCTGGTTAAACCATTCTAGCTTGTTAATGGTTGTGGCTGTATGAACATGTTTTCATCTTCTTTTAATGGTTTTGGGTGTTGTGCTGTGCAGGGTATATTGCTGCCCTCATCCTGTGATGTTTATACGTGTTTAATTTCATAGAAACCGCTGTGATCTGTCTTTTACCTGTTGATTTTGAAAACACTGTAGATCCCCAGTGTCTGTTGGAGTGCGTGGGTTTGTATGAACTTGAAAGGGGGAACAACCTGAAGACACTGTTATAAAACCAAAGGTGAACAAGCATCAAAGGTGGAGTGACATTCTCTCTCAGGAGACCATAACTGGAAAATGACATTGTCTGAGACACGAGGTACAGAGAAAGAGAGATGTGCACTGGGAGAAGTAGAAAGAAATGAAAGCAGGTGGGTGGGAAAGAGAGAGAGAGAAGAGGGTAAAGAGAGAGTCAAGGAGAAAGTAGTTAAATTGGAGGGATGGGGAGAAAGGGTAAATAGTAGGAGAGGAAAACAGAGAGAAGCTGATAGAGAGAAAAGACAGAGAGATGGAGGGAAAGTAGAGAGAGAGAGAGAGAGAGAGGGGAATGAGTGGAGGAGAAAAGCAAAAATCCATTTTCTCTGCAGGTATAAGGACCTCGGTAGGGGGAGAGGGCATGCTGCGACTGCCCAAGACCCTCTATACACGCACTGTGATTAGGACGCCAGTATACACACACACACACACACTACACACACACTACACGCACACATCACTTAGAAAGAAATTGATACACACAGTGAGAGGTCTCAGTTTACTTTTGAGGCTGCAATGCTGTGAGAAAGACTTTGCACCAAACCTCTATCCTGCAACACTGGACTATCTGTGAGAGTCAGAGTGAAAGAGTATCAAAAAGTAGGTGGAAACACACACACATGCACACACAGGAGAGGACGAAGAATGAGAAAGACAGAGGACAAACCGATAGAGAAAAGGACTCGGAGAGAACAAAATAATGAGTGTTAGATAGTGAACAAGGTAGCGTGAGATGAGAGATTTCATGCCTCTGGCTTTGCCCGCTCTTCACTTCAACACATCGTATTAGATGGAAATGTAACATGTTCTCTGTTTGGGAAAATGACTGACTAGCTGGCCGAAAAGCTGGCTGGCCTCTGCGATAGGGGGTTTGTGAATTGGTCGGCTGGCTGGCTAACTGGGTGGGTGAGTGGTTGTTTCATTCGGTGACATCTTGGCTGGGCAGTTGGCATGTTGCGTTGGTGGCTGCTTAGTTTGTTGGCAGGGTGGCAGACAGATTGGTGGAATGGCTGACAAAGTGGACTTTTTTTTGGATGTTTGATTGTGTAGTGGATGACTTGATAGGTTATTTAAATGGGTGTTTTTTTTCCGGCCTACTCGTTGGCTGCCTAGTTAGTTCTGTGGCTAATTGACTGGGTTAGTAGTAAGACTGTCTTCACCTCACCTCAAAAACACAGGTATGGATTGTTTGTTCAATTGCTTAAAATTTGCCTTGTAGAGGTGGCTTGGTAGCTGGTGCCATACCCCAATTCTGAAGCTCCGAAAGTCAGATATCCCAAAAAGAAACTTGCGTTGCTCCCAAGCACAATTTCTCTCTCCCAACAGAAGCACGAGGCTTATATTAGGGATGAGCGTTAACGGCCACACTTTAGTATCGGCCTATATTCACCTTGTTGACTGCCATTGCCCCATTAGCAAACAAGATGGCATTCACCAATGGCAGCGGTCAATGTTTTTCCGTTGTGTTGCATTAATTTTGCACAGGCTAAAAACCAGGGCTCGAAATTAACATCACCCCATTGTTCCAGGGACAATAGAAAATCTAGATATTTCCTGGGATGCTGTTGAGACGAAAGGACACATTAAACTCATTTTTCCGTCAGCGGACGCACCCTATTGTTTTCTTGATAATGCTACATTGTGAATGAAAAATCCGTGTTGACATGGGAAGGATGAAAGCTAGAGATATGATATATATAGTAATAAGGCTTTTGAAGCAGTTATTTAAAAAATGTTTTTCATGTGAGAAAAAGTTATTTTGAACTTTTCAGAAATGTGTATGATTGAATTTTTATAATGAACTGGCGCAAAAGGGGAAAAATAACAATAACAACAGAAAAAACATTAACAGCTAAAAACAAAACAGAACAAAAAACGGCTATTGGCCAAATTACTTCAAACATTGGTATCGGCCTACAATTTCGCAGTTGGTGCAGCCGCACTTATTATTATGCAGAGTGAAATCATTGGACCTTCCTACCATGGTGAAGGCATGCTGCTACAAGTTGTGCACATTCACATATTAAACAAGCACTAGCTGCCTTTAAGGAGGAATGCTTGACATTTTTTGTTGTGGTAAAAACAAAGTTATGTTAATTCCTAGTCCTAAAAACAAGCTGAGAATATGAACAGAGTGAATGAGAAAACCAAAACTCAATTTGCGGGTGCATTCTAAAGCAAAATAAGTTAATAAAAAAATAAAAACACTTAGCATACTGTTGCTACTTTGGAGTCAGACACTCTGGTGCCTTCAGCCTCCTTTTTATTCACCTCTACATGTCTCCTTGGCATCAGTTCATTACATCCAACTCAATGAGCAGAGTGGCTCCGCAGTAATAACGATGATGACTGTGTTGTTGTTTATTTGTACGTGAAAATTGAATTACAGACGTGATTCTTAAATCCGTTATCAGACTAATTTCCCTAATCTTCACAGTCAGACATGGTGGCAATGCAAACAAGAATGTGCAATAAGGACTTTTAGTTCATAGTTTACTTCCCTTTAGACTCTGGTTCTTGTGCATCAAACCCTATCCCCTAAAATGTATGTTTATGTAACACTAATTTGTTTTCCCAGTTAGATTGTGGTGGGAAATTGCTGCTTGGGTTAAACTCATAGGAATAATTTTTTGGAGTGAAAGGACTGCTTCATTTTTGTACCAAATGAAAGTCGTGGGGAGGTAGGGTGGTGAATACTGAGTGTACTAAACACAGGAATTTGACACCGCAAATCAGAGTCCTGCCTGCAGTAAAATAATGTTGTGTCTCGTGTTTCAATTCATTGTTGACACTTCCATATTACCCAAGACCACGATCGCTCTCAACCTTTTAAGGTATACTACAGAATTGTCTTACTTAGATCCTACTAGAAGTGTGTGGTGGTGTATTCATCTGCAGAGACCCTAATCTCTGCCTGTAATTTCTTATTTTCCTTTTATTTTGCTATGTACAGGATGTTCCTGGGAACAGCTAGCAGGTGAGGTCGGGACTTTATAAAGAGATAGCGCCCGCGTGCCAGACTGTAAGCAGCTTGCATCCAAGAAGAAGCTGCGAAGATGGTGGACACAGTGCCAAAAACAAAACAAAACAAAAAAACTAATATAGCGAGGTGAAACGCCAAGAAGACAAAGCTCGGTCCAAAACAGGAGTAAATCTAAACTTGGCTTTCATTTTCACTTTTGCTGGCAATTCTGTTTACATAAAGGAACTGACAAATACTGCTTATTATACCTTCAACCAACTCCTGTGAGTGCCTAATTTAATCATACTTTAGTTGCTACATGGAGATATTGTAATGCAAGAGCGGATATTGTGGGAAAACAAACGATTTACAGTGTTTGTGGATATCTACAGACATTTTGCATTCAGCAAACATTTTATTGTAATTAATAATCATAATTTTATGGAGACTATAGGAGGTTTGAACTATCCGGTCAAACGGGGGTGCATGTTAACATTTCCCCTGACAGGTGACTTTTTGTGGTCATATGAATAAGGACCATTCTCTCTTAGGAACAGTGGCAGCAGCATTCTTAAACATCAAACCAAAAAAAACTTTTAAGAGTTAAGGATGGCTGATAGGGTGTAGAAACTGTCTGACTTACACTTTAGGCCAGGGTTTGCTTCCTGTCTGTTTCTTTTAACCTTTATAACAATCCTTTTCAAAGCAGTTTTAGTTGCTTAAACTTGGCCAAATCAAACCATAGAGGTAGCTCATCAGAAAACATGTGGGTCGTTTTGGAAGACACTGACCAACCAGTGTATTGTTTGGGTATGATAAATAGTTGTTCCAGCCTGTTCTCATCTCAAGGTCATCAAACACTAATGCTTTGTCATGCCTGTCAGTCTGTGACAATGATGTCAAAGTCATTCTTTAGCGTCCTTAACAGACACGCCAGGCTTTCAAATAATTCCAACATAAACCCATCCACAGAATAGTTGATGCTGAATGCAACTGATGTAGTGTAGAGAGTGAGAGGGTCCATTTTAGGTGGAAGTTAGGAGAGGTAGATGGGTCAAACAAAAGCTGACTTTCATCCTGAAAACCACAATTCATGTATTGTGTGAAACAGGGATTCATTACATTGGATTCTTTTGCCAATATCCGATATCCCGATATATACTGTATAACAACTCATTTGGCTAATAAATGATACCGATATTTATATATCCATTTATTTTCCCCACCTAAGTTTAGTGATCATCAAGTCTCCTCTGTAGATGGAGACATGAAATAGAATACTTTTAAATGTACATAATATTAATTTATTGTGCAAAGTTAAAAAAAGAAGCGTATTGGCTGTTTCTGATAGTTCATTTTAAAGCCAATATTGGCTGATACTGATGACATGCCCATATTATCCTGCATCCCTAGTGTGAGACCAAAAGTCAGTAATGACGTAAATGTTACATAATTAACATGCAGTCATTGTGCAGTGACGTATTTATGTCACATTACATTACTGTTACATAGGAAATTTACTTATTTAAAATCGTGTTTATTTTCTAAACCTAACCAAGTAGTTTTGTTGCCCAAACCTAACCATGAGCATTTAACAACATTAACCATGTTTTACAATGTGTTTCAGCTGTGCGTCACATGGAGATACTAAAGGTTGCCCTGTACATCGCTACAAGATGCCAAGGGGCATTAAAAAGAGTCAGTATTTGACGACCTGGGAATGAGAACAGGTTGGCTGTTGTTGGGTGATTAGTTGCATGGATAATAGGCGCTTGACAACACAAAAGAAACTGCTCTTTGTCCACTTCAGTTTCAGCATCATTATTCTATTTTACATTCCATGAAGCAGTTTCACCTATTTGTCATTGCTGATGAAGTCAAATAAAAGGCAGAGTTCTCATTTCCTGTTTTTTCCTATAGATATGTGTACCTCTTTTTCTCCGCTTTTCCCCTGTGGTATTCCTAGTAAAACGAACCACCTGTCTCTCTTTGCGTTAGAGGATGAATCTACTCTCTGTGGACACTCACACACAAGAAACGCACACATAGTTGTCACAAGGGTGTTTTCTAATGCCAGCCAAATGTTTAACCTTTCCCTTCATCAGATTAACGGACTCAGAGCAGCAGATAAAGACAGCGAATGGAAAGAGGAAGAGAAAAAGAGATGAAGAGAAAGAGAGAGTGGAAGACAGACAATAGTGGTAGGAGAGTAAAACAGAGAGGAGGGGAGTGCGAAATAGGAGCAGAGAAGGAGAGAGCGGTCATTTGAAGTTTCTTTGGCAGTCCTCTATGACTTGGCAGCCATTTAGTCGGTACCACTCTCTTGCCAATGTGGACCAACATGTGCCAGTGCATGCCAACTTGAGCCAATGCCTGCTGCCCTGGCCAGTCTTTAAAAAAAAAAAAGTAGGCCTTGGTTTCGACACTTTGATGTTCAAGGGGTTTTAGGTTGCTCTGAAATATGATCTGACTTGGTAGAGCTACGAAGGAAAGGACTGCGGCAGAGGAGAAAGGAGGGCAGAGGAGGATGTGTGAAGCAACCTGTGTGTCAGAGTGGTCTGGTGTTAGAAAGACTGCTGGGTAAAGCAAAGGTGGTTTGATCCACACGACACTCACAGCTTCACTCTTCTACGTGTTCTTCAGGAAGACACTGACCTGCATTAAAGACATAGCAGTTATGATTTCATCTCTTCGAGTAGCATACAGTTTCATTAAAATGATCCTACCCAGTCACTGATTGTGACCCAATAGTATTCTATATTTGAACTGATTCAGTTGGTAGATGCTTTTGTACAAAGTGATGTACCATAAAGGTACAATGCAGGCATTCAAGAATTTGGTGCTGCAACACTCTGCGTACCTTTCTGTGTATTTTTGAGTTTCTTGAGGACAGAGAGGGATTCTGATAACCGCATCGAGTTTGGTAAGGCCCACTTCAGACCAAAGATTCATGACAAGACGAAACTGTTTTAGAACTTTGCAGAGAAAAGTTGCAGCGCTGTGAATTGGCCAGTCTGAGCTCGACTCAAGCCGGCTGATGGTGTCATCTTCAACTCAGCTGGTCAAATTGCCTGTGGCTGGTTTTAGAACGTAAAGCATGTCACCTATTTCAACAGCTAATTGGCTTGTAGTGAAGTCAGCTGGTCAAGTTAAAATGTTCACCTGCTGCGGCAGGTGCCCCATCCTCGCCGAACCTTCTGTTTCTGCCCTTACGGTGTGCCAGTGTGCTGGTGTTGGATGGTGGGTCGCTGCTTCTGCTTGCTGTATGTGCTTATGCCCCGCCCACACACACACACACACACACACACACACACACACACACACACACACACACACACATCCTCACTCACTGATTAATTGGATATTTATATTATTGCAGTGTATTGTTAATGAATACAGTCCATCTGATGCTCGTTTTGTTTCTGTTTTTCACTGTTTCATCCCTACTACAAATGCAAATGTAGCCAGTATCTCACTATCACTGTCCTCATTTATATTTTAAGAAGCTACAAGTTATATTCAGTATAACAAACGCTAATGGCAGATTAGCACAGATTAAAATACATCTCTAGCCAAAAGACAGACATGACAGTAATGCATCATAATTTGCTGACACACAATATATGTACATTGTATTTAGAGTGCATGGAAAATTAAACTCACCTGGGTACAAAGTTTTAATGTTTTTAGTCCTACTCAGAACATGGGGTGGTCGTGCGCTTCAGCCTCTGGTGGCCAAAAAAAAGAAAAAACAGAAATAGTTAAAACACGCTAAAACTTGTGTTTTTTCACGGATGAAAAAAAAAAGTAACCAGGAGGAATTTATCCTTTTTTTCCCACCTGTTTCCCAGATGAAAAAAATCAAGGAACTTTGCAAGATTATCCAGGCAAAACTTTAACCTGTTCATAAGTCATAAACACAGGAGAGAAAACTAGTTAGATCAGGCTAAGAAATTGTATAACCAGATTTTATTTTTCTCACTAACCCCTCAGTGCTTCTGTAGAACGCTTTGCTTCTTTTTCAGTTTAAAAAGGCCCATGTAGTCTTTAGTTGTCAATCAGCTTGTGGACTTTAAGAGTTATAGTTTTCCCTGACATTAAACCAAGCTTCACTTAACACTACAGTCCAAGGTCCAGCACTTACATTGCTGCTAGCATTAAACTGATTGAATTCATGTCAAATTCAAGAACGTAAATGTTAATATAATGTAAATATTGTATTTATATTTTTTTAATATATGTTTGTTAAGTTAAAAATAAATAAACACTAGATCCATTTTGAGCACCCCTCTGGTGTTCAGTTTCCTAACCTCTGTGCTTTAAGTCAACAAACTGATTTAAAGTATTCATTACAGTCCAAACACATGCACATATTAACATGTCCACATTAATGTGAGAGGAAGTACATGAACTTGAACAATCCCACATAGGCAAAGCTTTACAGAAAATCAAGCTTGCACAGCAACTTCATTTTAAACACCAGCCTGGGGGTAAATGCACTCAGTACTACTCACAAGTAATGCACACAAACACCCACACACACACATTCAGTGGGGTCACCTTGACCAGATGACACTGCTATTCACAAACACACATTGGCTTATCATGCTGCGTAACCCAAGCTGAACCCCACTCTAAATGTTTTTTTACATTTTCACTCATTCATCAGCACTCCTGACCTCAATCATTCATCATACTCTGTCAAACATTCTGTTTATTCCAAGGCCAACAGATTTGGTAAAGTATATCTCAAACATTTCTTCATATAAGTGAATGAGGAACATGTGGAATTAGTCACCAGTGTAGCTGAACAACAAGGCTGGATTCCAAACAGGGCAAAGTGGACAACTGCCCAGGGGTCCCTCAGGGGGCCCGAAGGCTCCAGATTCACCATGTGGCAATTAGTTTGTGCTAATTTAATTAATCACAATTTGTTTATTAAAGGGGAACACCGCCTAAACTAAGAATTCCAATATGTTAATTCCATGGCTGCCTGAAAGTTCAATCAATATTTGTGAACATGAGCTTCTCTCTCAAAGCCAGAAACCAGAGAAATCTCAAACTTGTGATGTCATCAATGGGAGCCTGATTTTGTGGACCCACAGAATGTTTGTTTCCTTTTGTTATACCCACATGAGCTTTACTCTGTTGCCTTAGACCTTAGGAAAAACATATAGGAATTTTAAAAATTGGCATAGCTCTCCTTTAAGACAGCATATTTTGCCATGGAGCCCCGCTGTGGCTGATTCTGGATACTCCTGCATTTTTTAAATACATAATTTCAACAGTGATGCACAACATGAGCACAATTGCTGCACGTTGGTGTCTCTTACTCACAAGTGTCAATGTTTGTTTTTGTTCGGATACGCCTTCTCTCAGTGATGCAGGAAGTTGCTGAATGGTGATGTGTTGTGACATCACCATTTAAAGTTATGGTCTGTAAAGCATACTGTAAGGGTTTTTAATATGAGTGGCTACAACTTGAATTTATTTGCTTTACCAGTTTCCTGTGCCTGTCATTTTATTTTATTTTATTCATTTTAATACACCTCACTGAAAAAAAAACAAGTAGTTGTAATGCTGTCTATGAATACCTAAAAAAGAGTACATTTAAGGAACTGATTTTTAGAAAGTTGCAAAATGTTTCCTCAGGTTTAGAGTTACTTGTGTGTTTCGACTGGTTTGCTTCATCTTCTCTGTCACTCATGCGGACACCAGCAGCATGCTGCTTGACTGGTTTCTGGTTTCTGTTTTGCAATGTAAAAATCTGTGAAAACTGAAAACCAAACACATTTGATCGTGTGCCTGTTTTTCAAGACGAGTGACATGTCTTTGTAGTGTTTCAGTTGCGGTGCGCCACATAAATGGGGGCATATACAACCTTGAATAGTGTCACAAACCCAGCTGAGTACTGTGTGATAAAGTTTAGCTTAAAGCAGTGCAGGTGGTGACTGACACACGTTTTCCCCTCTGCTAACTGTTTGCTGAGACCGCTCAGTTCTACAAATTTGTGTACTCGACTTGACCTGACTTTGTACATGCAGAGGTCCAAACTCAGGTACACAAGTGAGGTTGCTGCTTATCTGTTGTGACATATATGGATCTGTACTTCACAGGTTGGGTTGCTGACCTTACACATAGTAGAATATTAGCACTCAGGTGGAACATGCACACACCCGTGCATAGATCTGCCCTTTTATACAACGTAATGACACTTGACCTAAAGTGGAAGAGTGTGTGAATTGTAGCTTGACTTACACACAACACACACACAATACCTGACAAACACACATCATGCATTTTACACAGCACACACACTGACCCGACATGGAACAAACATTGAGCAGGGTGGTGACCAATTTTCGTGTGTCAGTGAGTTGACACAGGCTAGTGTGTGTCACTCTGAGAGTGTGTGTCTGCTGTGTGGTTCGTGTGTGTGTTCTCCTCAGTTACATGATAATCAAAAGTCTGAAATATTTTTGTTGTAGTTCTGGTGCTTTTGAAGTAGTTCTGTGAGTTTTTAAAATCATAAACCAGCTTACCAGGACCTGAAGACTTTTGTGATCATTAAAAAATGACTCACAGTTGCAGCAGCAGTTGTTAAAGATGAATTTCTGAGCTGTGGCTTAAAAGTAGCAAAAGTATTTCTTCCATATATTAACTAAACCTGCTTATACTTGAGGGTCGCCAGGGGCTAGATCCAATTCCAGCAGTTAATGGGGCGACAGGTGGGGTTACACCTTGGACAGGTCGTCAGTGTGTCACAGGGCTGACACATGGAGTCCCTTTACACCTGGTGATAACATGTTTGAGTCACTGGATCACAAGTGGACAGCTCTATGTCTGTTCACACCTGGCATGAAGTATGCGTCTCCACGTGTGTCTTGAGTGACCACTTGTGATCGGATCTCTCTTCCCACCTCTATCTGCAAATAAAACTCACATAATTTCTGTTTACAAAGACCAAATGCATTTTTGTTTTTAACCAGTGGGAGGTTTGTCGCGCTTCACGTACAGCACCAATTTATTAGTTTGCCTTAGGGCTGTACCCGACTCAGAATTATGTCAGTCGAATCAGATTTGACTGTTCACTACTAATGTGCAACTTTGTTTTTTTTTTAAATAAGTTTTTTAAAGTTTGAACAAGCTCTGCAGTAATATAGTAATATAGTCAACAAGCTAACTGTGCTAATGACGGAGCAAACATGCAACACATCTTTCCTTTCAAACATAGTGTGCTCTCAGAGCCTTATGGTGCAGTCTCTCTCTTCCATGCCGCTGCATCATGTTGGCTGCAGCCTGGACCAAAAAATATCGTGACAGTCAAGAGCACTCACTCCGCAGCAAAATCTGTGGGACCAAAAAGTCCACAGAAGTACACTGCACAGCACATTGACAGGCAAAATAAAAAAAAAAGACTGCTCAACTTGAAGCAAAGTCAGTTGACTGAGGGGTCTCTGATTGATGATTCAAGTCTCAGACTTTCAAGGGGAAGCCCCAGTTTGCTTCGAGGGGACAAACTATGGGAGACTGGATGGCTCTGATGAACTTTGGTAAAAATTGGAAAGATATTCTCAGATTTGAACTTCTCGGACCAGCAAAAATGTTTTCATCAAAACAAGCTATCCTCTGAGCTGCACAAATAATATTGATCTTTATGTGCAGGCGACTGTGAGACGAGTGTGCAGGGATCGTCTACAAAATACAATGCTGAAAAGAACAAGAATATTCAACAACATCATCATCTTACAAGCTGTTGTGGATCACCTTTTAGCGAATACCACAAACACAGATGACATCAGATGCGTAGGCGGCCAAGGACGCATTAATTATGTATTCATTGAGGATGCATTGGGTGCATTCACACCTATACTTAGAGCTGTCAACTTGTGATCTGATCACTCAAGATGCATGTTGATATCTGGTGTAAACAGGGCTACAGAGAGAGGCAACCATTCACACTCACATTCACACCTACAGGCAATTTAGATTTGCCAGTTATCTAACCCGCATGTCTTTGGACTGTGGGAGAAAACTATAAAACCACCCTCTAGCTGTGAGGCGACAGTGTTAACCACTGCACCACTGTGCTGCCCCTATTTGTGTTGAGCGTCATTAGAATTGCACTGATAACAGCATATACATTGTTGCTATTTGGTGGGAAATGTCTAAATTAAAGGCTGAACAAAGCTTTGAACAAGCAGAATTTAAAACCTCATTAATGTAACAAAACACAGCTTGTGTACTAATACATGCATCCTTACGTAGAAGCATCTGGGTTCAGATACTTGCATGCAGAGAAATGTGTATGTGCTTGTGTGTGTGAATGTCTCAGCATGTGCAGGTGTCTGCGCTCTCTCTCGCTGCCTGTTAGTTAGATTGATAGTCAAATTAATCTGCAGCTCCGTCCAGGTATAAACATGCTGCCTGCTGGCCAGGATACATCCCCCTCTATTAACGCCATAATTCAACGCACCCTCCAGCTGCCTGCCCTGATCATAGGAGGGTAATTGCAGGGTGGGTGTGCTTGATTTATTGATGGGGAGGATATGGTGGATTACAGGTTGATTTGGAGATTAATTTATGGCTCATTTTGCATTTTATATAATTGGAATTTGTGTTTTTTGGAGAGTGTGACCACAAACACACACAAGCAGAATGCACAAATATGAAATATTAGCGGTCAGCCAAAGTACGGAGCGCCTGGAGTCGTACTGTAGGAGGGATGCTGCCCTGCTTGAGGACACTTTGGAAGTGATTGTGGACACAGTAGCAGATGTACAGCAATCCCATCAAATTATGATCAGAGTGCAATGATGAAAAAATCGTCATAGCCTCAATACATATGCTGTCTGTGTACCAGTATGATAGCCCCAAACAGCACTTTCAACTCCAACATGAACTGCTGAGATGAAGGCTCCGAGAATGGAGGGAAAACTAATCCAGTTAGAAGACTGTCATAATTTGGAGTGAAGAATTTGTCGTATACTTTTGAAGCTGTAAATTGTAATTTCCATTTTACAGCATGTAATGTAATTTTAAGTAGTTTATTTACTCCCTTTTCATTTGTCAGTCATGTTGCCAGTTGCACTGAAAGATGTTTTTGCTCACACCTGGCATCTGCTCCAGCATGGTGGTGCATTCCTCATTTGTGTTAATAGATAGGCATTCATAAACACCCACACATATACACACAGCAGTAACAGTGGGATCCCATGTTTTATTCACAGCTGTCTTCAAATGCAAATACAGGCGACCAACTGTACCCTTTCTTAGCCATGTTACAAAATAACAAGCCACACACAGTAGACCTGCACGCACACAAAAACTCTGTATATGTGTGTGCCAGACTTGAGCTTAACTTAAAACTTGCTGATAACAAAAGGGTTATGAATGTCAGCCACTCACATTAGACACAGAATGGCATCCACAAATCTTTCCTTT
Organism: Cephalopholis sonnerati; assembly: GCA_019142605.1. Taxonomy (NCBI): domain Eukaryota; kingdom Metazoa; phylum Chordata; class Actinopteri; order Perciformes; family Serranidae; genus Cephalopholis; species Cephalopholis sonnerati. Next base: position 10,917,733 of record JAGQAX010000004.1, on the reverse strand, counting down.
CACCTTTTAAATCTCCTTTTTCACCTCATTCATTTCCAGGAGGACAGGATGCAGCTTTACTGGACAGATTTTAGTGGCATTAAATTGTCAAGTCAGGCCAAATTTATTTGTGAGGCATGTTTGCCAAAACAGGTTTGTTACCTACTGTAAGTCCTGCACAGAGCAGCAGAGGACAACACATTTAGAGAACTGCAAGAGAAAATTTGTCACAAGAGGTATTTTCACAACATGGACTAATGAGCAAACATGTGGTATCTACATGCCTGATGATATAACACTTTCACCTCATTACTATACAGCATAAAGAGTTCAACTTTTGGGGGAATACACATAACCACTTAGTAGCTGAGAGTTAGATGAGAAAATTAATATCACTCTTCTGAATGTTAAACACAAAACTACACTAAGCAGCTGCTTAGCTTAGCATAAACACAAGCAACAGCTAGCCTGGCTCTGTCCAAAAGAAACAAAATCTGCCTACCAGCACCCTTTAAACTCACTAAATAAGATGTTACATCTGGTTTGTTTAAAGTGGAAAGGTCATATTCATTTTCATTTTGTTGTGTTTTGGGTTTTATTTTCAGCCTTTATGTTCTATGGTTGAAAAAATACTTTATTTTCCTCATACTGTCTGTGCTGGAACAGTACGCACCCTCGATTTGAGATGTTCTGTTTAGCACCAGTTTTTTTAAGCCCCTCTTCCCGAAAAAGCCCAGTCTGCTCTGATTGGTCAGTCCATAGATGTATGAAGAGAACTGGATATAGCTTTGGAGGTAGGGCTGCGTTCATACCTATGAAAGTTGCTCAGTGGTACATGAAGCCAAAGAAGTTCAACTACTGCATGTGAAAATACCTGGATGATCAACACTGCTTCTGCAATGGCACATAGAGCAGGTGCACTAAAGACTCCCATTAGCTTAGCCCAGCTACTTCCCATTTAGTGCTCCATTAACATAAATGGGGATACAATTTTTCAATCGTGTCGCTCTTTAAGACTTTCCAAATGTTACTGTTGGTTGTGATGTTCTAAAAAATGTGTTCACTGATTTACAAACCCCTGCGTAATGGTGTGATTTTGTTGTTTGGCCACCACGATGATTGGCTTCAAAGTCTAGCACACTTCTCAGGGTATGATTGGGAAAAGTTTTCCTTGAGACCTTCCTGCCAAAAAAGGGATTTCTTGGTTAAGGTTTGGGTTAAAATGAATCAATCTCTGCCAGATAGCTCTCTGGGAATACGACTCTCTTGTGCGCATTGTCATTGCAGCCAGGAAATGACTGTAACAGATAGTAGCTGCACATTTTACCATGAAAAACCAGCAGTAAAAACTTCTAACTACAACCAGACATATTTCGACAGAGTTTTGATTCAAAATCAGGGAGAAATTTACAGCATCAGCAAGCAAGTTTATATGTTTTCCCTGACGTTAGCATGTAGCTACATGTAGCAGTGTAAGGTAAGTAATGTAAACACTTGTAGTTGCATGTCTGGAGCAGATGTTGATATAAAGACAAAGAATATTCAAAATAGTCTGACACCTGAGCTTTTTAGCTCAGGGATTGCATTTACATAAATGTGCCTCATTGTTTGAAATTTGGCCATATTGAATATGAACATTTGACAATGTAAAATTGTGTATATGACAGAAAATAAGGAAAAGCATTATAGGTCCACCCTGACAAAAAAAGTAGCACCATACATAAACCCTCCTAAAATCCCAATGTGTCGTTTTTACTATTTAATAATAGTAAGTCTATGCAGAGTGCAATACTGTACAATCCAAACCATACTAAAAACAACTGGCTATGCTTCCTTCTTTATATTGGGGCTCTCAGCCTAAAAGTTGCCAGCAAGCGGCGCCTTTTTGTTTGCTAATTGAATGAATAAACCCTTAAATATTCCTGCAATCCTTACAGGCTGACACGTAATACCTTTTTTTGTGTAGATGCAATAATCCTATTATCACGACTTATCTCTCAATTACACGGTAAGACTTTATTTCCTACTGGTTGTGGCAGTCCTAGGTACAGTAAATAGTGCTGCTGAAAACAGATTAGACTGCCAATAACATGGACATGTGTCCCATAAATGATCCCGATAAACACCAGTGCTGTTAACGCTGCTTTGTTGGCCTGCACCTCTCATGAGAATGAAATAACCTGAGGCTTTGAGATGCAAACACATCTCGAATAAGATCAAGATGAACCATAAATACCATCCCTGCACAATCTAATCTGTAGCAGTATATTAACTCTGTTATTCAGCATTTCAAGATCTTTGCTCATTTTTCTGTGTCTTGCAGCCTTTTTCTTGTCTGCTTAATAAAGTCCTGTGCCACATAAATGTCCTCCTCCCCCCTCTTGACAGATATTCACATTAGCAGCTGTCTTAAGGGCTGAGTTGTTCCATTAACAGCTTTTATCTTCAGGGGGACTTAGGAGGTATCGTTTCCATGTGGAAATTTGGGAGACAAAGTAATTGTAAGATTTTTCTTAGAATTTCACTACAACGATCAAACTCCTGGAAGTCGAAAACTTGGAGAAAACAGAAAATGTTCAACCAGCCTTTCTTCTTGTGTTCTTAATAATATTTACATGTATTTCTTGTGCACCCACTTAGGCCTTCCATCTAAAAGTCATTCTCAGTGAAATACACTATATAGGCTATGCAGGCACAGATATAAAATTAGATCGCTAATTGATTTCCAAGGGAGGCTGATTCTGAAAAAAGGTACATATGCTAAGCATAAGGCTACAGCCAGTAGCCGATTAGCTTAGTTTACCAATACAGTTTTAGATATGATGAAACAACTAGCCTGGCTGTGTTGACTCCCAAAAGTCTTGTCATCTCCATGAGTTGACTGAAGAAAATTGCTGCTACTATGCACAATAACTCATTAAATACCAAGTTGTCGTTTTTACATTTGTGCTGGTTAGCAGATCTTGTTACCTTTGGCTCGAGCTAAGCTAGCTGTTTCCTTTTAGCTAAGCTAAGCTACCTGGCTAGCTGAGGTCACTGCTTTGGAGTCTTACATTTAGCATATAGTTGTTAACTCTATATTTCCCCAAAAGCAAAATTAATCCTTGAAGGGGCTCTATGCAAATGTAGAGTGTATGAGTTGGTTGGTTGAGTCGGTGGCTAGCAGCCAGTGCTACTAACTCCATAAACAGTGCTAAACTGTAGCAACAGTTCTGACAGAGATAACAGTGTTAACCAGTGGGAGACCAAAGGGTGGTATGCTTCCACAATGCCATCCCAATATCAGGAGTAACTGCTGTATGAGCACAGTGCAAAGAGGCAGGGATGAGCTAGCCAGTGGAACAGACCGCAGGCCCCCAGGAAAGCAGCTCCACCGTGACCCCAAAAACATCTTCCCCATAGACCACTATTATAAAATAGAGGTCTGTACAACTCTCGACAGGACATCTCGAACTACAAACAAGGTCAATAATGACTATTTCTACTTTAAGTTTTGGATCCATGGGGGTTTTATGTTTGTAAAACTTTCCTCAAGCCAAGTAAAGGGATTTAAAAATCTGTGATATCATCACAATGTAAAGTCCATGAGCCAAGCAGGACCTGGAGGACAGGGCCAGCGGGAGAAGCACTACTGCGCATATTCAGTGGGCCAGTGCGCCAGACGATCAGTTCTATTGGATTGAATAGACGCCATCTTGGTGTCTGGTATCTAGTTATTATTGTAGCCTCCATCATATGCACATATGCAGGTGTGGCCGGACCGGCTTACCACACAACAGAGAAGCTTGGCTTACAACACACGCAGAAGGGAGAGTGACTGCAAGCTCTGTTCAGGATGCCATTACTCTACTAAAGTTTTACATAGCAAATCTTGGTTTTCTGCTGTATATTAATGCTCTGAATGTCGCATACAGAACCTTTAAAACATTTTGGACACATATATTTTTAGAGCCCAGAGTTTGCATTGATATGGACATTTTACACTGTTCATGACTGCCCTGTCTGGACAAATTAGCTTCCCTATCTAATCAATAGTGTGCTGGCAAATCACACTGAAGAAGGTAATATTGAAAATAAAGCTGTTGGCAAGGAAGATAACAAATTGATTTCAAACATCCTTGATTTCCAGAACTGAAGTTCTTCTTTGAAGAAGCCAATTAAAGGAAAGTTCATGTGAAAACTTTATGAAAATGCACTGAAAGTGCTGTGATGTTCAACACATCCAGGAGGTGTTTGGAATGCAGTTTTACTTTATGGTATTTCCTCTGTCTTTCACTTACCTTATCTGCTTCTGTTTTAATTAGTGGTTTCCTATATTTCCCAGAATTTCACAGAGGCCATGAACTTATTGTAATCAAGCGTGGGAGGAATATAATAAGGCGAAAGCTAGTTTAAATCTGTTGGATGTGCATTTTTAGCGACTGTATTTTCTTCTTCCAATAATATTAAATATATTCACAGTTATATATCACTTGTTTGCCTAATTGGCAATAGAAAAAATGACTGTCAACATCAAGATAACTTCAATATTTTAGGTGAAAAAAGGCTTTTTATCATTTTAGTAGGCTACAGCATAGCAACAAAATGTGCAGCTCTTGCATTAAATACTCTTGTGTCTTCTACTTCAGGGCCAGTTTACTAACTGAAGCATTTAAATGTATTCCACACAGAGCCACATATGAATACGCACCCACACACAGACACACAATTTGCATCCTTAAGAGGTGCACAGCATGCGCTAAATGCTTCTGACACAGCGTTTGCATTGCGGCCTAATTGAATCGTCATGTTTATGGTAAGATATGCATAATACATTCGTCTTTACGTAGATGCTGTTTTTACCGTTTAGTGTTAGGCTTCTGGTCTCTGGGTTGGACAGGCAGAGGGGGAGAGACCGTGACAAAGGCTGATACAATAGTGAAAAAGAGACGGGACGCAGCAGAGAGAGAAACAAGAGGAAGCTGTTTTAGTTCTCCTTTTTAGTTCATCTCGGTTCAATGTGCATTGCTGGCATGAATGTATAGAACAATATCATCAAAGCAACAAGATGAAAGAATGTTTTAACATAAAATCCCTTTCAGCTCTTGGATGCGTGAGTGTGTTTGTGTCAGTGCCTGTGCGAGGGAGGATCTGAATTGCTTTGAATTAAGATATTTCATCACATATCAGTATTGATAGTGCATGTGGAGGTTTACCACATGATTCATGATCCGCATGCATATTTCAATGCACATAATAACGTGTATTACTCACAAGCAAAGGTGGGACAAAGTCATTGTTTTGCACTCCGATTTTGGCTATAAACTCATGTAACTTGTTAATTGAACTAGTATTTGCTGGCTGGGTTTAGCACGAGCAGCCATCAGAAACAGGAGAGACAGGAGGCAGTGTAAAAGGGGCTATTGAGTCTTGGGACCCCTTGGTCATCCGCGGTAAAAATGGCGTTAACATTAGCCCCGTTTTTACCAAACACTTTCAGTATGTCCAGTGAATAACATTTATAAACATAATATAGACATTTCATAACTGTTCCTTTAGGTCACCTTAAGAAGAAGATTTAGAGGGTCAATAGCCTACATGTCACACTCATTACCTGTAAACACAAGGATAAACAACTGAGTCCCAGCTGGTTTTGTTTGGCACTTTGGATGCATTTAGTCCTTAAGTCTCTCCAGGTTTTGGTAACGTTAGTCAACATTACTGGCATCTACGAGCATACCATGTGTGATTTAACAGATGCATGCAGGTTGTTGAATAAGACTGTAAAAAAAAAGGGTTATTCATTTGTTCATTTGTCCGCCTCTCACATTGTTGTTTTTTATTCATTGTTTTCACAGTTTTTATTGACAAAATTAATACTGGCTGTGATGTGGAGCACAAAGAATTCTAAATAAATGTGAAGGGTTCATAAAGGCTGGATGACGTGTGTGTGAGACAAAGAGACAGACGGAGAGAGAGAGCCACATGAGCATACAAGAAAAGGTAACTGAATCACTGGAGGAGAAAACAAGATGCTGTAGGCTGGAGATGGATTGATGATGAGGAGAGAAACCGAAAGATGGATGGATGGATAAAAGGCTTTCCAGGCCTCTAGTTCAATGCTCAGTGGTCTTGGTCAGGTCAATGTTTAAAAAAATCCTTGTGTCCCCTGTATGACACACACACGCGCACACATGCACGCTCACACACACACAGCACTGATGGGATAAGTGGTTTAGATCCACTTAAATGAGAGGTTATAGTTAGGGGACAATGGGTGAGTCGTGTGTGTGTGCGCGTGTGAGAGAAAGAAAGAAAGAAAGAGAGATCAATGTGGTCTTTTGTGTCTGGAGGTGAACTTGGGAGAACACACACACGCACACATGCACACACACACACACACACACACACACACACACACACACACACACACACACACACACAAAACAATTACTATCACCTTGAACAGATTTTAGGACCGCAAATCCAGAATGATGTTGAAAACACGTTGCGTCACACACATCATGACAGACTTCAAAGTTTGCTCTTTTTATTTCATTAGATGATTAGGCTCAAGGCTCATACTGTCACAAGTAACATCATAACACCAGGATGCAGTGCGTTATCTCTACCCTTCAACATTGCTCTAATAAAAATAACTCACATTTCCTCAACACAGTTCATCGAGCCCTACTCGTCTTGTAAGCTATTGTTTCAGCTCTTTTCTTGCACACATGATCCATGTAAGAGCTGCATCTTAATTGGATCAGGTGTGCAAACACAAGGCAGGAGTAAACCTTGCAGAAAAACTAGGCCTCAGAATGGAGGTTAGAAACACTGTATCTGTCTCTCAAAAACACATTTCCTCATGTATTCTTATTATTTGGAGTCATATCTCTTGGTACCTGATGAAAGTAAGTCAATATTCACTCTACTGTTAGTGATAACTTAGGGAAATATGGGACTCTGTAGCTGCTATATGGTCCACTATGTTAACCTGCTAGTTGCTAACTTATGTCCTGGGTAGCTGGCAGTGTTTTTCGTTTTTAAAAACAAAACAAAAAACAAAACACACAAACAAAGAAAAAAACAGCTGCCTCCTACGAGAGCAAACTAAAGGTGTGCTCAGTAAACCCAAAACAATGACCTGAAAGATGATAGCACACTACGTAGAGCTAACAGGAACTGCAAAAACAGGTGATAATTCCTCGAGTGTTTGTCCCTTTCACATTACACATAGTATTACTCAGTAAATCTATCGTCAACAAAAAAATAGATTAATGTGGCTTTTAATGTATTTCCTACGGACTAGAAAGAAATTAAGAAATAGCCTAATCCTTGAAAAAAGCTACGCTCTGTTTTGAACAGAATTTAGTCACTAGCTACTCTATTTTGTAGCAAGTTTAGCTACTACATACTCTGTTTTGTACAGGATTTAGCTACAAGCTACTCTCTGTTAGCTGCTAGCTACTCTGTGTTTTGTACCAATTTAGCCATGAGCTACTCTCTATTATGTGTAGGATTTAGCTACAACTCTCTGTGTAGTATCAAATTTAGCTACTAGGTAGTCTGCTGGCTACCAACTTTGCTGAAGTTGGCAGGAGTGTCCCAAAGAGTGAGTAATGACTGCTGATTCTGTTAAAAACATTTTGTCAGCGTTTGATTAGCACTAGCATAAAGTGCAGAGTTAAGGCGCTTTCAGGATATCATTATTCATTACAATAGCTCTGGTAGATTTAGCTCTGTCAGATGCTTGTGCAGTGTATATGATGTAACAACTGAGATATACCATTTCCTTAAAGTAAGAAAAAGAGGGCTTAATGCAGCTCCTTTGATATCAAAAAATCTAACTAGGAGTGTTTGAGCCTTTAGGGCTGTATAAGCACAGGTGTAAATACAGGTACGGCAGTTAATTATGGCTGTAATGGCTCGCTTGGACACTTGAATACACCAGAGCTACCACTGTAAATGTAATTAGCAACACCTGTGCTTTTCAGTGGCATGTCATGGTAGGAAAAGTCAGGTGTGGAAAAAGCCCCATGGAGTTTGATAACACAACTTCTACCTTGTTGCTTAATAATGATGGGCTTTTTCTTTATACCCCATTCATGACCGAGCATCCATCTGTAGGCTCTGCTTAAGCAGCTCTGCCTCTGTGCTAAGCTTGGATTGGCATCTGATTTAACAACTTTATTTATAAATAAAGTGAGCACAGTGAGTGGGCTCTGTGCGTTTGGTTGACAATGTATTTCAGTAATGATGAAGACTGAGAATTTTTCCTAAAATTAGAAATCTACAGGCCATTTAATGAAACCAGATAGTAACATTTACTCATTGTCAGGATGGACAAGTCCTGACATTTTAAACCTCAAGAGGGCAGAGGACTGATCCTTCAAAACAAGCCTTCCTGGACAAAAGAGGTTACATAAAACAAATACCCCATAGCGCAGACATTGCCGAAAGATGTACCTTTACAGAGTTTCATTTTTTATGAAATTGTGTTTTGTTCGTGTGTGTTAGAGGTTGCACAACCCGTAATTTCTTCTTGGCGCCGATTCTTTCAATGTTGTCAAATAAACACTGAGATGTCAGAGGACCTATAATTCACCAAAATACCCACAACAGTGCCAGACAATCCACCCAGCACTTTCACCACGAAAACAGCTCTTACATTGTGTCACACAGAGTTCCTGTTTTGGACAGATGGAGGAATGACTCATGCCACTATTGTTAACTCTTGAATAAAAACATTAAAGTTTAAATGTCTGCTAATGTCAGTGGAAGAACATGATGATTTTTTTTTTTTCTCTGATGTGTTTGTAATCTCTTCAGGAACTCGACATACTGCATGAAAGTGTCCATGTCGATGACTGTGGAGGAGAGTGATGAGGGTAAATGCTTCAGCAGCAAAATCCGACATTTGGAGAAAGCTGAGATAACACATAGCAAAATGATCAACTGTCCTGATATAGAAGACTATTTGGCCCCATACAAGCAACCACAGATGACCTGGTATAAGGTACAGTACAAGCAAAACAGTTGAGAGTAACATTACCACAGTCTTATGTAGACTGCTGTAACTTGACTGTTGATCTTTTTATGTTTCTTTGTTAGGAGTGTGAGCGGGTTGAATGGAGAAGCTCCATCACTGTTAACACTACACACATCTGGATTCCTGAGGTGGAGGAGGGCGACGGAGGAAATTACACTTGTGAGTTACAGTATGGATCGAGACTGGTGCGGCGGACAACACAACTCAAAGTTACAGGTAGGACACGGGCCATACATGATGGATAAATGGATGGTCACCTACATACACACATATGAACACACAAACACACACACACACACACACACACACACACACACACACACACACACAGTCCATCTGTACTTAAAGTCCCCCCACAGACATACTTTGTCATATTTCTACTCATATTTGAGCATGGTTTTCCTACATAATAGTTATGAAAGGCTCCAAAAAGGGGCTGTAAGCAGATCTATCATAGAGAAATTCTGGACCTAGTATCTGCCCTGCCCACCACCGCTGCTTGCTGTTGCTGAAGGTTTTGTTTTTCCTTCTTGATTTCCATCTTCTCCAGCACTGCTGGCGATAGGTTGACTGATGAAAGAGCAGTGCGCATCAAGATAGCTAGCATAAGCATCATAGGAAACATCAGAGACATTCAGTCATACATGTTTGAGCCTTAATCAGACCCAGACTCTGTTGAGAAGTCTATTGCGCACCAAAATTGTTGTAGTCAGCATCTTTCATTTGTTTATGGTTTTGTTTGCTTGTTAGCTTGTAGTCTAACTGCCAATGGCTGACACAGCGTTAGTTTTTTTGAAGCATACAATCATACCTGCTACGATGGCGTTTTTGGTAGATAGTACAAGGAAGCTCCAGGGTCCAGTTTACATATGAAAAGTGTACACTCTGCCATGACTGTTGCCAAAATTTTTGCTGTGCTAATGCTATCTCTGTCTCTCTGTACTGACAAATCTGCTCTGTGCTGGAGGTTTCAGGTTTCTTTGCTGATGTTGTGTCAAAATCTGTTCCCCCATCAATGTGTGTTTCCTGTTTTAGATAGTGATTGGCTTTTGTATTAGTGATGTACCTAATCTAGTTTGCCCAGTGTACATTTGTTTCTCAGATTATAAATGAGTGCACAGACATCATCCTCTTCAGTAGAAGCAATGTAAAAACACCTCTTTGGTGACAAACTTTGAACAGATACAAGTCAGGTTCAGATATTTTAGGGGATGTAAACATAAGAAAATCACTTGTTTGAGTGGGGGTGGACTTTAAGCATTGTGGTTTAAGAAATGTCAGTAATTATAGAATATGAAAAGAACAAAAGTATTTTAAGTATACATTTAAGAAATCAAAAATTGTTTTGGCATATGCTGGCAACATGAGAAGAACAGATGTCCTTAATGCCAGAAATAATGACTCAAAGTTTATTGAATTTCAAATGTTTCAACAACACCAAACCACCTCAAAAGGCAAAAAAACACCAGAAAGAAGACACCAGAAGAAGACACCAGAAAGAGAATAGGCACAGATTGACTTACACTAATAGATAAAATAGAAGCAAATAAACCATAATGATGAAAACAATAAACTGAGGTAAATCAGAATAACAGTATTAACATGACATGTACATAAACTTGTCAGATTCCAACTGTACCACTGTTTAATGTCCACTCACAGTTTTTTCCTGTGCCATCGCCACATCCACCCCCCTGCATTCATTACAATCCCAACAACAGCTGTAAGCACTATTGACAAAATGTCTCTGTATGATTACAAATACACATAACATTTTGTAACAAACACATCGATATACACACACCATTTATTTTACGAGCCTGGTACTTAGCAAAACGAAAAACACTCCCCCCATGCTCAGACAAGTGTTTTCACTGCCCCCCCAGTGAGTGGAACCGCAGAAACATTCCCCATTTATTACTATATTTTTCTACCTCATTTATTAGGCTATAGGATATTCTCTCAAAAGCTGCCACTTGCCCATTTCTGAGATCCATTCTTGAAATAATGGGCCATCTACAGCTTTCCACTTTCTCATTATCATCTGTTTACCAATCATAATACTTGCCTGAATCCAAATTGCTTGGGGTTTCACAATGTGGTCAATGGGTTGAGGATTTCCAAGTGTGTATACACTAGGACACTTAATGCCAGAAATAATGTATGGTATCTATCTGTATGGATTAATGGAAAATAGGATGGGATAGGGAATGATACGATGTGATGAGATGAATTGGGACAGGGCACTACACAATAGAATGAGAAAGCATTGAATGGGCATGAGCATGACAGGGGAGGATAGGATTGGATGGTAAGGGATTGATGACATAAAATCACGGCAACCCTCTAGTTACTGACCTGGACCTAAAAAAATCCAGAAGACCCTCTCCACAGGAGCTTAGGCTGCAGTCCTGCTCATAAGGGGTCAGCAGTTCAAAGATCTATTTGGGGCTAGGCCTAACATAGCCCTAAAAGTAATTATTACAATTTTGAAATCAATTCTGAAAGCCAGTGAAGGGAAGCTAAAAAAGGGATGATGTGGTCATACTTGCTTGAATTAGTTAAGGTCCTTGCTGATGCATTGTTGAGTAACTGCAAACGAGAGAGAGAGAACTCTGGAATAAACATGAATAAATGGAGTTACAGTATATAACTTTTGCCAGGTCAGGAGATGAAGCTTTTTTTGAATGGAGAAAGCAGGGCTACACAACCTTTATGATTTGAGCATCATAAAACTGAGGTCAGACTCCCCGGTAACATTTTTGGACAGCTGCCATGGTTATTACGATTGCACTGAATGAAGTTAGGGGGACTGAATAATATGATCTCTGATTTATTGTCATATAGCTGACCATTTAATCTTGTCTAGGTCATCAGTGACAGTGACAGGATTGCAAATTTCACCAAGTGTTATTGATATATACAGCTGGGTGTCAGTGGCATAAGAATTTAAATGTATATTTGCAAATGATGTCCCAAAGAGCATCAGAAAGAGAAACTGATGTGGACTTGAGCCCTGTGGCACATCACTAGTGAGAAAGGCAGTAGAAGAAGAGATATTACCAAGAATAATAGAGAATGTTTTGTATTTTTCCTCTGTTGTATGATAGGATATGGACTGGTTAGACAATACAGATAGGATCGAATGGGGTCTGTCAACTACTGTTTGACATGTAAAGTGGAAAGACACACAGACAGTATATGCCAACAGTCTTTGGGCATGAATTCAATTGTTCTTATTTTACAGAACTGATTAATTATATGTGCATTGGTTTCTGGTAAAATGGCCACCATCAGAGAAAAAGAGTGGACTTAGACCATAGCAGGAATATGTACTCTGCCTGCTTTTAATATACAATGGATGTCTCAGTGACTCCAGAGCATCCATTATTTTGACAGATGCCTAGACTCAGCAATACATCATTCATCATTACTACAGCACTTTTAAAGTTTCCTTTTTGCACAATACAGCTCTACCCTAAAACAACCCAGTGCATTTGCATTCATGGCACCATTTTGTGTATTTGTATTTGGTCTATTTGCTTTATTCCCCGATTAAACATAAATTGTTTCAAGCTTCAGTGGCTTTTGACTTAACTTTGACTCGGCAGTAACATCTGCACTTTGCTGTTAGGAGTTAAAGCTGACTTCCATCTGCACTTTCATGCTGTGTGTGTGAGTGTGTGTAGGAGAAGGCTGCAGTCTCTTTGATTGCGTGCACATGCCTGCTTGTGTTTTGTTATGCCATGTGCAATATGCATATTGGTGTCTGTGAGCAATGACAACATAGTTTGCTTATTTTCTATGACACACACACGCTCTCTCACACACATACTGTAACATGCACCCTGCCTTGGCTTAACACATTTAGACACTGTTTGGCACTGCTTGCTCTCACATACACACACAGACAGGAAAACACACAAACTGAGTGATTTACTACTCTGACATAATGTGATGTGCCATAATAAGCAGCATAGAGTGAAAGCGGATCTGCCTTGAACAGTATCCTTTTAGAGTATGCTGTCTTGCATTTAGTGCTCTATATCTCTTACATTTTGAGTCCCAGAACCAAAGTCAGGGTCTTTTTCATCTTATACTTTGTGCTGTGGTTCAGATGTACAGCAACCTTTTGTTGAGTATAGTCGGTATGAACAGGCATTGCTTCATTTGTCAAGGAATTATTCAGAACCACTTTTCCTCAGTTCTCTTCATCTACTCTCCTGTGGAGGAAGATAACATGGGAAATCACATTTTCTCACCGTGACTTTATTGTGTGAGTACTGTTAAGGAAATAGTTCCTGTTGGTTCCCATGTTGAGTTTTCACATTGGGACATCTCTTAGATTGTACTTAAAGCAGTGCTGAACACTGTGATCAGATATGATTCCTTTTCTCCTGCACGCACAGCTTGACTGTGTATTATTAAAGACAGCAAGAGCTTAAAAGATGGGGTGAGTATTAGAACATCTTAAGTTAAAGTGAGTGCTGCAGAGAGATTTAGAGGACTATAGTGTTGTTTTGTGAAGTGAAATACACAAAGATGATTTTTCACCTTTGAGAAAATGTATCTTTCTGTTGCTTGTTCACATTGACCATTGCTAACACAATGCTGTTCATATCTAACAACAATAAAAACCATCCAAATGCAAAAAGACACCAGAAAGAGAGCCACATTCCAGCAATGAAAGCAAATAAATAAGATGTAGAGGGAAACTGGGGTTCAATGCTCTTGCAGCCCTCTGTCTCAGAGTATTTGTATTTTATCATCACAAGTTGTCAGATTAATCTAAATGTATGTTAACCATTGGCATAAAATTTCGTATAACTAATAATGTCGAGTTATTTTGGTTTTCAGCCTCAATGCCTGCCTAAACTCGACCCAGCATAGAGGACAACAGAGGACGCTGAACAACTCCATTCATTTTTCCTTTTTCTTTTAACGAAGCAGTTGGTTTAAAGAGAAAGAAACAGTCAGTGATAGGTTGATAACCTTTAAGAAAAGACCAAAGATCATGTTAATTAAATCAGTCAACTCAAACAATTAACCGAAATCTCCTATATTCATTACTTTACTTTTTTAAAGTTATAATTAATATTTAAAGTTAAACTACTAATCAAAATCAGACATTATCCGTCCACAAATATACCTAATAATCAGATTAGACATTAAACATCATTAATTAATTTTAACAATAAATTTCAAGTTAACCCAAGTATTTATTAAATGTATTTATTATCATTGTCAATGATGTTTATACTATTTTTATCAATACTACTGCAAAACAAATATTTATGCTTTTTAAAATAAGTTTACTTTATTTACCCATTTTAAACATTCATGAAATCATTTTTAATCTCAATTTTAAATCACAATTTTCTAGATGAGGAAATTCTCCTTAATACTTCCACTTTTTAACAAAAATCAATCTGATTCAAATCAAATCAGTAAGTTATTACCAAACACTAAATTTAATCAAATTACATCCAGCAACCGAATTAATTCAATCATATCAACTTAAACTTTTGAATGTATATATACCCCACTGAACTACAGATACTGCTATCAAGCTAATCAAATTTAATCTATCAACAGAGTAAACAAATTAAACTATCTTCAGCCACCATACACAACCCAGGCATAAACCACAAATGCATAAAATGCTAGGCTAAATAAGGTGAACAAACATTTTTAACCTGATCAGACGCCATCACACAAACCCAAAAAATAACCTGCACCACAGTGAATCAGTGAGTGAAACTATTAATGGATTGCTCACTCTCCCTAATAACCATCACATCTCACAAACATATATTTTACTTGTGCAGATAAAATTAATCATTATCAATCAAAGTATACATACGAGTAGCATCTCTGCAGTCATCTAAGCATTGATGCATCAAACATTTCCCTGGCTTGTCTCTCCCTGCAGGCCACACTATGCAGACAAAGGAACTCACCTGCCCAGCTGATCCTCCTAATCAAAGCTAGCCTCACCCCCCCTCTCTCTGTCTCTATCTCTCTACCTGCATGCCAGGGGCCTGAGTTGCCACACCCATTGAAATTATTTACCTCAACACTGCCCTCCTGTGCCACCCAATCTAGTCCAAACACAACAAAAGCATGAAAAGAAAGGAAAAAAAAACCCCATCAATTAACTCATGACTTAACAAATAACAGTTTTTGGCATTCAGCCCACTTATTTTGTCAACACAGATTTTGAATTACATATCAAATCAGCCTGTCCCCACTCCCAACTTGTAAAATATCAATACTTGGTCAGCAGCCTTCGGCAACAGTTACCAATACACGGAGCCCCCCTTAAGCTTCTGTATGCACACGCACCGGGCCGTGTCATTATCTGACGGTCTGTACAACTGTCATAGAGCGACAGTCGGAGTTGGGCTGGCGGGAGGGGTGGTGGATGGGTCAAACAAACACAGGACTTTCACCCAAGAGGCCCCTGCTTGAGACCTATGTGAAAAAAAAACAAAAATCAGTAAGTTATTTTAACAACATAGCATAGTATGGCACTTTATGTCTGTCACATGACGTATGTTACATATGTTACGTTAGACTTACTTATTTTAACCCAAACCCTGACCTTTTTTTCTAAACCTAACCGCCTGCATTCGTTGCCTGATCTAAGAAAGTAAATCTAAGAGTTAAATAAACCTACATTGGAGGTATTTATTGAGCGGAAACTGTACATCTCCTATGAACACAGAAGTTTAATTTAAAAAGACACAATGCATGTAACAAGCAGAAATTGTCATGCCACCCCTGAGCATCCAAAAGTGATGCTAGAGGGGTACTTATAGCATCAAAGTTGTAGGGCCACTGACCAAGCGTCAGTATTTGATGAGTTGAGAATGAGCATGTGTTGAACAAATAACGCAGATACCAAGGTGACACAAATCAACAAATTCCAGGTATCTGAAGTCAGGAAGGGAATCATGGTGTGGAGGATAAAAATAGATGAGAAAGTACTGATTGCTAGAGACAGGATGTGGGTACATCTCAAGCTCCAAGGGAAAACAAACTATGCTAATATGTTCAAAGAGATTTATGATGTCAGCAGTCTGAATTTACCTGGTGCGATAAATTGTCAGGGTTGATTATTATGAGTGGATTGTTATATCATCATAAGGCACATTAGTGAAATAACAGCTTAATTGTTCTTACCATACATTGATAAGTTTCATGTCTATCTTTCATGATAACCCTGTGTTGATTTGAAGTCGTCATCAGATGAGTTACAGAAATGAGCAGGCAAGCAAACTAACATATGGGGACAGACAGACTAACTCAGTGATGCAATATAAGCATGAATGAACCAAGATGTGTGTGTGTGTGTGGATATGTGTATCTGTGAGTGTGTGTGTGAGCCTGATGCTGCACACGCTAACTGCTGTGGGGCCAATTTATCTCGTCCTGTTTAGGAAGCCAGAATATCTCCCTGACTCTTATTGCTTTCCTTCCTCATTCAGCCTCTCTCTCCACTCCTCTCTATATTTGTCCACATTTAGATCTTTGACTCTTCCTGTCTGCCTCTTTTCTCTCCATTTCCACACACATACACACAGAGCTTAGGGCCAATTTTCTGGCCATTCCAGGCCAGTGCTCATGACCCACGGCAAGATTTGTGTGTGTCTGAGTGCATGCATGAATATATAAATGTGTGTGTGTGTGTGTGTGTCTGTCTGCGTGTATGTGCATCTTTGACATCTGACTAGCTGTAAAAGTAAACATAGAGATTTGTGTAAGATTTACTCCATCATAGCACTTAAGCATTTTAGCAACAGCATTTGTTGTTGTGAAGGATCCATCTATCTCACATGGTGGAAACAGGGATTTCTTCAACTTCAGCTCAGCATTTCTGACAGCACGCTTCCACTGTAAGTGATTTTCAGCGAAACCAGCCCCTAAGACATCTGTCAGTGTGTGCCAGGCCTTGGCTAAACATCTCTGTCCTTGATCCTGTAGTTAGGTCTGTGTCTCTTGGCAGCAGGTTTTATCGCCGTGCTTTCAACATTAAATGGAGATTAAAGTAAAGACACAGGCAGAGCCTGCAGATCAGCTGCTGGCTATGATGTTGATTCCAGCGAAATACACTTAGCTGAAAAGAAGTGCTGGAAATAGACCCAAAGTTGGCTGTGAGATTGAGGAAAAACCTGCAATGGGGAGGATATGTTCTAGATGTCACACTCTCAGTGTGCTTCATTCAAAGCTTCTTACCGTTACTTTTTAAACATTTACAGCTTTTAATTAACCGCTGCACCCGAGGGAAATGTACACTCTGTAAAGCTGGGGTAATCACTTGTGTTTACGATGCTGTTCTTACTGTCAATTCTTCGCCCTGGGATGTTCCTGGGTCTAGACTAACTGTGCAACATCAAGGCTCACTGGAGGCAATTGAGGTACTTTAACGTGGAAACAGACAACTTTTTAACTTTCTCCCCCTGAGCATTTCCAAGTGGTATTATTGTTGGCACTGCTGTCGCAAAGACAACCAGATCGCTTTCCCTATTCCTCAGAGCTTGGCAACTACCAGTGACACGACACACTGTATTTTGTTTTCAACAGTTACTTATGCCGTTCCACAGTCCACCATTTACACTACTGTGAAGAAAACGTACAGTAATACAATGTGGTAACTGGGGATAGCCACCTATTGTTACTGGGGAAAACAAAAGCGCTGTCCTCTTCCTGTTTTGGTTGTGCAGTTGTTGACACACTTCCTTTGTGCAGTAAATTGAGCCTTCATTTTTCAGGGAGATTGTACCTGGTGGCAGACAGAGAAGCATAGTGAAAGCGAGGCTTACAGGGAAACAATCTAAACATCAGTGTTGTCATCATTCTATCATTACATTGAGCAATCAACATTTACTTCATAATAATAAGTTAAAGTTTTAAAAAATCCACTTTAACTAACAAAAGCAAATAAACTTCATACCAGAGCATGGGTGTACTGGACTGACTCAAGTGAGTGACCATATAAGGCATCAGTTTGTGGTTTGTAAAGTGCTAGCAGATGATAGCATTTGTTCTGCACCATATTCGAAAACCCCTACAATGTATGTAAGTATGAGATTATGAAATACCACCACCTTTTTTTGCAAAATAAATTGTATTCTTTCATAAAAACGGCTCATAAAATATCTCCATCATAGCAGAAAGTAAATCCCACATTTGTGCAGCTTGTCTATCAGTCATTTATTCACACCTTCTCTTGTCAGGTTTTTGGAAGCAGTCTAAATTATTTTCTCTGCCTGTTATCGTTCTTCTGACTGTCTTTTTGAGCTCTGCATGGTGACACTCTGTGACACCGGTGATTCTTGGCTGCTTGACAGATGATTCAGTCCCACTCTGTTCCTGCACCAAAGATGGCGGGAGACACTTTTGACTCATTTTGAGTAGTCAGGAATTAATTTCCTCTGTGGCAACAAAACACATCACAGGAGCTGTTAGAAACTCCTGTAGGTTAAACTAGGCTGACGAAACACTTTCAGGACTAACTCTAAAATCACACTTTAAACATGCTTGCCTGGCAACAGTAAGGCTTCTAACAACATCTAATGCAACACTGTGTCGGAGCCCTCTCCATTTAAAAATGATGTTGATGTTGATGAAGACGTTGTCAATACTTAATCGTCAAATACTTGAAAATAATACAACCTACAACTTTTCAAATATAATATTCTGAAAAGAAAATTGTCTTTTATTCAGGCTTAAATGGTATTATGGATGAGAGTACAAAAAGTGAACTGAACCTGGTAGTAGGTATTAACTGTCAAAACCCCTAAAGCATGTTATAAATTATTGCAATGGCATGAATTTTAGTTTTTAAATACATTCATGTTGGTTTCCCCAGAACAGGACTGTGGAAGAAAGGGGAAGGGGTAACCTGGCATTGCTGGACTGATTCACAGAATGAATCAGTCTAGATCATCTTAGTCATTTAGAAATGAACACTCCGAAATGCCTCTGGATGCAATTGAATAGACTTACAACCAATGAGAGCAAGGAAACGTGATCTACAACCACATTACGACCCACATTGTGCTAAACGACACATGTAAGTTGGGGCGGTGCTCGGTCCATTTTCAAGCATAAAACCAATGGTGGCCTGGTTGCAAACTTTCACCAATTACAGCTAAGTACACTAAAATGTGTCTCTGAAAACATTTGAGTCTGTGAATAGACAATGCAGTATCAAAATCTTGATTGATATTTGATCAGTGCTGCCTGGTTTGACAGTCTGATCTGAGTTTTGTGAGCCTGGTGCGTTGAGCTGGACGGAGCAGGCTGGACGCAGTTACAACCAAACAGAGTAGTGAAATGTGTGACATGCGACTTTGAATTTGGACTGATAACACTCCTCTGTCAACACAGACCATATTAGATAAACTGTTGTAGTTGGCCTGGCCCAGAGCGGGCTGGCTGGAAACTGTCTGAATGGAGGGGGGACCAGACACATCTGCCCTAGAAAATGAACCTGAGCTTGCAGATTCGTCTGGTTCGCAGGCCATAGGGGAGGAGTGTAATGACGTATGTTACTGTCTGCTGCTGTCTTGTCTTTTGATGCTATAACTGGATGTTGCCATAGTCAGAAAGCTTCTCATCCTGTGCATACAGGCTTTAAAATATACAGATCTGGCTCAGTGGTAGACGACAGAAAAATTAATTAGGCCACATTAAAAAACAATTATAATGAACTGAAATGTTTGTGCAAGTTTTATTAAACTGAGAAGAGTTCCTAGGATCTCTGTAGATTACTACTATAGTTCTACTGCTCCTGGAGTATATTACTGCCACCATCACATCAGTTTTTAATTAGAATAATGCTAATCTTTACAAAGTCAAAATCTGACCAAGGGCTACTGACAACATCTGACATTTCTAAATGAATTACAGAGGAAAATCACACAAGGAGAGGCTTTCATTTCCTGCATTTAGAAAGTTAAAATAAACTTCTAACTACTACTATTATTGTAATAATTAATTGTTCTATGAGAATGTGTTTGTGTTGACTGCTGTTTGGTTTTGGTTTGGCTCTGCCTCTTTGTGTGTGTGCACATTAACATGCAGTTGTTAGTAATGCTGTGTGATCTCTCTGGTGATCACAGAGTACAGAGTCATATAGTATTACGGCTGTAGCCTGGGGGGGAATGGCCCCAGAATAGAGCGCACAGCGAGACACACACAAATGCATACACACACATAAACAAATGAAGCACACGCACGGTCCGCTGGGTAGAACAGATCTGTTCAGGTCAGAGCAGGGATAAGTCAGGGTCAGTGGAAAAGAGGGAGAAAAGCACAGACAGGAAGAGAATAGGGAGTCAGAAATACAGAACAATGAGAAAGAAACAGGAAAAAATAAACGTAGGGAATTAACAAAGAGTCTGGCTCTTGTCATTGTGAGCATGTTTGCATTCTGATGTTGGCATTTAGCTCAAAGCCGTGCTTAAGTACAGCCTCATAGAGCCGCTAGCATCGCTGTGGACTCTTCTAGTCCTGTTTGATCTCAAGTTTCAAAGTTAGGCTGTAGGGAGAGATAAACTACAAAATTTAGATAAAATGGATTCAAGATGTAAATGAAAGCTAAACTTAAAGATACATAGACTGATGGAGCAAAGGGACAGAGGGATGTAGAGTGGTTTGTTACGCTATCAAGTACTGCATTCAAGTTAGAAATGCAGTTTATGAAACATTAATATTAAAACCAAAGACACATTGAACACACTGCTTATAATTAAGACATAATTAATTTAAATCCATAGTTGAGTGTCATGCAGAAAAGTCACTGAAAAAAAAAAAATATTGAAAATAAGTAATGGAAAAGATTAAGTGAATTTTTAAAAAATAAGTCACAGTGAAAACTTTGTTCATTTAACCTGAAAATGGAATTAGATGAAATAACTGAAAACTGAGGGTTAATAAGACTAAAGAACATAAATCCAGGTGTGATCTCTGCACTTCATCCCTGATTTACATCATTATCCGAGGAATTATTCTGCTCTCTGAGAAGATCAAATGATAGATTCTTAGAAAAAGTACTTTTTTATTAAAGGAAGTTTGTGCAGACAGACAAAGGGAGTGCGAGAAACAGACAAACTGAACTCTCTAATCTTGTTTTTATATCCGTCATGTCCCACAGTGAAGAGCTCCATCAGCCCTGAGCTGCCTTCAGGAGTTATCTCCTACCTACCGCACAGCAGCTCTGTGTGTGTGTGTGTGTGTGTGTGTGTGTGTGTGTGTGTGTGTGTGTGTGTGGGAGTGAGAGAGAGAGAGATAGACAGGGTTTTTGTGTGTGTTTGCCCGCAAGCCTGCACGTACAAACAAGAGTAGGAGTATTATGATGTATCTGACGCTCTGTATGTGTGCTCTTGTCTTTGAGTGTGTGTAGGGAGGAAATCAAAGTGTGTGGACAGGTGGTTGTACATGTAAGAAATGGATAATGAGAGCAAATCAAACGTAACACTGAAGACATGTCATATGTTTTGATTTATCTAACTTGTCCCTAATGCATCATCTACTGACAGACATTTAAATGTAATAACAAATTTGACTCTTAAAATTACCAAACACAGAGACTATGCACAAGATCTTTTCAAAGTAGAAGATTGCTGACAGTAAAGGCCTTTGCACGCCAGCTCTGTTTTTCATATGCGTTTTTTAATTGTGCTGTTTCTTGCAAAAATCCACAAGACAAGGCAAAATGGAAGGACACATTTGCTCCTTAGCCTCTCTCCACTGACAGTACCTCGCTGGCTGTTATCACTTTCTGGGCTCAGCACACTGCAGAAGTGGGAGTAAGTCACACATGTGCAAGTCACAAGCAAGTCTCAAATTTTAATTTGCAAGTCTCATGCAAGTCCCATGTTACTGTAGTGGGAATCGATTAAGTTAAGCCAAGGCCCTGCTGTAAGTAAAGCAAGACAACTCAGGTCATATGAAATTCTGATTATCTGGTCAAAGTGTGATCGGCCAATAAGCTAATGAATTTGTTAGACAGACTCATTGAGAACATTTCTTTGTGAGTTTTATAGTGAAGGATAATATTGCATGTTGTGTCACGTAAGGAGCTGCAGACTTACTGTTGCTCTCTTTTTCCTACCATCATCGACAACATAATCAAATCCAAATTGTAGGCTTCGAGGTTTGCAAGCATTGCCCTAGAACCCACACAGTCATGTTTCAAAAACAAAAAATAACTTATCAATATCTAGAAAAATGTAAATGTTTAATTTTAATAAAGGTATGTCCTTCCAAGTCACCTGTTGCAACTCTCAGTCAAGTCTCAAGTCATAAAAAAGTCAAAGTCTTTCATCACTGTTAGTCAGGCAAGTTTAAATCCTCATTTTTGCTATTTTAGTCATGATGTGACTCGAGTGCCCCACCTCTGTCTCACTGTCGCTCTTTCTCACTGTCCTCATCCTTCATTACATCCTCCTCCTCATCATCATCATCCATTATTTGCATCCTTTTGGTATTCTGGTGAAGCCTGACTGGACTGAAGTAGGATGAGGTTGAAAGTATAACAATCGAGCAGAGCGGTGCAAATTTGATATTAAGGATTTCTGTTTACTCTGGGTCATGATGAATGCACATGATGAATATGTAGTCTGTACTTCTGTCAGAGCTGTGCTGAGTCAAGGAGACATGAAAAAGATCCACTTCAAAACATCCACATTCATTAAACCGACAATGATTTTTGGGCATACACTACCGTTCAAAGGTTTGAAATCTCCTGACACAAAAGCTTGAATTGGTACAGTCAGGTAGCTGAGAGGATGACTCTATATTTTTGAATGGCATTTCATGCTTTTAGGTTGTAGAAAGTCCTCTCTTCAAAGAGATATTATTTTGTATGAAGGGTTTGTTTTGTACATAGAGCACTGAAAGCTGTACAATGGATCTACCAGACTGGCATTTGAAAGGGCAGACAGAGACAAAAATACCACTGAGCAACAGTTCAATGAGAATTTAAGAAATCACCAGTCACTGGTAAAAAAAACTGGAAGCTTAGCATTGTAATATGCACTGTTTATATATAAACAGATCCTGTGTCAGTGTCAACTGCACAATAATGCCTAACACAGGCTGGAATGAACAGGCAACATGTCGCTTAACTAAAGCTCTTCTTCAAACTTCACAATAGACACAGAAGGTTAGTCTAGGGTTAGGAATATCAGCCGAGCATACTATGGACTGACAAATCACAGTTTAAACCTGTTCAGTCTAACTACTGAGTAGACTGCAGAGGTCCCAAAGAAAAATAGCATCCCAAATTGCACCACTGTGGTTCAGTAATGATCAAGGGTCCTTATACTTTTCTGGATTGGAGAACAAATTCACACTCAACGGGTGTTTGGGGGGGCAGGTGGTTCTAAGTATTCTCCCCTGTCGTGCAGCATCGACTAAACTAACATTTTAATCATTTAATTCTTTTACTCTATTTTAGTGATATTGAACAGGTGATTCCAGACTTCTGAACATCTATGTTGCTGGCAGATTTGACTTTGATACAATCCCAACATTTCTAGCTACTACTACACTTGGTACTGATGATTGACATCCATCATAGAGCTGTCAGTATGTGCCATGATACACCTGGGGTTGGCCACATCCTGTTAACTTGTCAGACACTGGCTGGTGGATGACTCAATCTTTTAACCATGCTCTCCCTGCAGTAGGCCAGAAGCTCTTAGAGTTTGGCTCATACTGTATGTTTCCACTGCAACATGTCGGTGAAGATTCTCAGTCATCCAAGTCATGGTAATCATAAGTGCTATATCGTAGGCAACTGGACTTGCTTGCGTTTCTTGAAGATGTTTCACCTCTCATCCAAGAGGCTCCTCACTTATAAATGACTGGTGCGGAGTCACAGGCTTTAAACTCTGTGTGGGTGTGAACCCTTACAGACTTGTTGAGCTCACATGTGAGTTGTTGGCCCATCTGGCCATCATATGTATCGTTCAGGTCAGATGGGACCAGGTGTGAATGGGTGTGAAGTTGTCTGGGGAGGGATCCCAAGACTGCATTGTAGGTGAGTGATAAGTGGTGTCGTAGGCCACCTCCTCCGTTTAACGATGGTTGTTCCAGTTTGACGTAGATGGCTTCTTTCATGCCTCTCTCAAACCATCTTTCTTCTCTGGCCAAGATGTGCACACTGCTGTCCTCGAAGGAGTGTCCTTCTCCTGTAGGTGTAAGTGGACAGCTGAGTCTTGACCTGAGGAGCTGGCTGTCCTGTGCTGTGCCATGCGCTTGTGGAGTCGTTGTTTTGTTTCACCAATGTACAAATCTGTGCATTCCTGGCTGCATACACTACGTTACTCGACTTATGCGTGGGTGTTTTGTCCTTAGGGTGGATGAGCATCTGCCTCAGAGTGTTACTGGGTTTGAAGTCCACAGGGATGTGGTGCTTGTTGAAAATCCTCCTGAGTTTCTCAGAGACTCCTGCGACGTAAGGATTGACGATGTTGTTTCGTGTTTTGTGTCTTCCTCTCTGTCCATTCTGGGTCTTTTTGAGGTTTTTGCAAAGGCCCAGTTGGGGTAGCCACAGGTTTTAAGTGCTTTCCTGATGTGTTTCTGTTCCTTCACCTTCCCCCTGTCCTTGTGGGCATGTTTTCGGCCCGATGGGTCAGGGTTCAGATGACTCCCAGCTTGTGCTCCAGTGGGTGGTTGGAGTCGAACAGCAGGTATTGGCCAATGTGTGTAGGTTCTTTGTCCACCTCCATGTTGAGGCTTCTGTCCTTTTCAATGTGTACTGCACAGTCTAAGACTGGTAGACTGTCTCCTCTGACATACTCCTATGTGAATTTGATGTTGGGATTTGACCCAGGTGTCATCCACATATCTGAACCAGGGAAAAGTGAAGTGACATCATATGATATCATAGTTTCACTTGGATTCCCACCAAAGAAGCAGTTAAGACAGTGAGGAAATGTTTGCTACAGGACAGTACCCTTTCCAGCAGGACCAACTTAACCCCAGACCACAGTTGTGACCTGCTTGATCTCTGTTTGACCAACACCTACTTCAAGTACCGTGAGGGTTTCGACCAACACAAGCACAGCTGTGCTATGGGCTCATGCAATTCCGCCTAACTCCCACCTGAGTAGCAGCTTAATGAGTAATCACAAACGTGAGGATGTGCAGGGCCTTTAAATTTAGTCAAAAGTTTCAGTGTAAAGGTAACACTGAGCTTGTTTATACCTGCTATTAACACGGCTCCTGGGTGATCCGATCACAAGCGCTAAATACAAGTGTAAGCGACCACCAAGACACATTGTGATCCAATCACTTGAACCATTTGCTGAGGTGGTCTGGGATGCATTTGACAACATATCTTTTGTAGTTCAAAATGCATCCCAATGCATCCTGATGTGTCTCAAACAAGGACTACATCATCAATGTTGGACTTGGTGGTTGTTCTGATGACGATGTGCAAATGCTCCATAACTTGGATGAAGTGTTGCGGGACATCCACATTTTGCTCTATGGAAGGAGACATGTTTAATTGTCCTGACAGCAATATCTCCAGCTGTACAGACACAACTGCTGACGTGGCTAGCGAGAGTGCAGACAAAGTAACTATATGTGGGGCCTTTTTACATTGAAATAAGACAAGATAGAGGTTTATTTATCCCAAGGGAAATTGCTGTGCAGTGGTTACAATGCATAGAGTGCAAATACAAAACATGCAGTACACAAGAACTAAAATCACATAGCACAAAAGCAAATACAAAATATACCAAATATGAACTAAATATAGAACTAGATAAGAGCAAGGTGCAAATATCAGAAGTTGCTAACAGTAAGGCTCCAAATTCAAAAAAATAGGTTACAGTAAGGTGCAAATAGGTGTAAACCATTACATGTAATATATACAATAACACAAACAGGTTACCTGTATGAATGATCAATATATATTTAAATAGATATTTCCTCAATGTCACATTATTTCACATTATATCCCATGAGTCACCTGAGGAGTTAAGTCCCAATGACAAGAATCCTACACAATACAGTCTGTCTTGGGGGGGGAGAGGACCTCAGGTCCTCATGTCTCCACTGTCCATCTCCCAATCTGATGTGGATGAGTTGTAGAGTCTAATGGTCAAAGGAAGAAAGGACTTCCTGTAGTGTTCCATGATGCATCCTGGTGCTGTCAGTCTGCTGCTGAATGCCCTCCTGTGCGTGAGCAGCATGTGGTGGTGAGAGTGAGAGTCATTGTCCATGATGCTCAGCAGCTTGCGTAGTGACTACGCAAGCTGCTTTTAGTGTAAGTGACATAGGCACTACCTCACATGCTCTCTGTTCATGCAGATAGTTTGGTTTTTATTTGTCCTGGTTTTGTGATCAATGTCGCTGACTCTTCTGCCTCCAGCTCTAATACAAATTAGATGAATTTATTAAATTTGTTGTTCTTACTTCTTAAAAGCATGTTTTAAAAAAAATCAACAGCAGTACTTCCTCCCAGTATTCACAGATACAATTGTATACATTTATATTAAGAAGTATCCCCCATGCAGACTGTCCACAGTGAAGTCTTAAATGGCCATGACAGTGGAATTTCACATCTATGTATTGGGGTGAAGGCAGAATTCTCAGAGAGACCATCACATGTCACCATCTTTCAGAGCACACCTTTACAATCTGCTCTGTAACTTACGTGACACTACTTTCTGTTCTATGCTAAATCTCTAAGCTAATCCAGTTAGCAGCCATTTTCCAGATTTTCCGTCGGTGACATCATCAGCTAATCTTGTTCTTCTGAATACTTTGTCTCAGCCAATTCTTCATTATAACTCCAGTCTCTCTGTCTCTCTCTCTCTCTCTCTCTGTGTGTTTCCCTCTCTTTTCCTCAGTCTCTTTCCACCCGTAGCCATTTTTCAAAAAAGTCTCATTCATATTTCAGAGGCATTTCAAAGTAAAATGTGTGTTAGCAAAGTACACAGCATTCAGGCTAAATTTAACACTGCTGAGGATTTCTGTGTTAAGATGTGTATTTGTGTTTGTGTCTGTGTGTGAGAGAAAGACAGGGAGCAAGACAGGCAGAGAGAGACAGAGACAAAGAAAGAGAGGGGATTTGCTGTGGTGCAAAATATTTGTAACCTCATTGGAATAATGTTAAGCCTAATGCAACATTACTTCCCCTGCATGACAGTTTTACACACACACGCACACACTCACACACCCTCTCTAGGACGCAGGACGCATTAAAAGATTCTTTGTCTTTCTCTTCCAACCCACTCTGTCTACATCTGTTACAGCCCGTCTCCCACCTCCCTCGCTCTATCTCTTCTCTCTTTCCTCCTCTCTGTTGGTCTTCCTCTCACTCGTTTTGTTTTCTCTCCATCTTTCTTTTCTTTCACTGTTGCTTTGTTCTTCTCTTCATCTCTTATATTTTTACTCTCTCTTCCTCCTGTCCTATCTATCTCTTGCTCTTGCTCAATTCGACACACTGTGTATTGTGAGTGTATGTGTGTGTGTTTGTGTGTGCGTGCGTTAAGGGCCCATGACCTAGTTAGAGACTCACCTCCTAATTCATTGTGAAATTGGCTCTGTTCTCCAAAGACAGATGGGCTCGATGAGGTTACTACACACACACGCACATGGGCACGCGCGCACACACACACACACGCACACACTTCCCATTAACATGACTTTGCAACTTAAATAGGAAGTGAGACAGAGATGGCAGGAGTTAGAGAGGGACAAACACCAATAAGAAGAGAGTATCCTGCTGTTGTTTTGGGTGTTTATGAGGGAGAATTCATTTATTTAAAAGTAACAGCTCAAGCGTCATTCACTGTAACATTTAAAAGATGCATGATGCCAATTTTAGCGTTCATCTGGGTTTGCATCCCCAAACCAATCCATGGTACTTGGGCTCAGTGCACAGCTGTATTTCTAAAAAGGTGATTGTTTCTAGGAGTTGGAAGCTTTCCTCACCTGACAGTGATGCAGATGACCAAATGTTGGTGCTGAACATTTTCTCTCAACTCAAGATCTCTTTGCTCAGACTGAAAGATGATTCTTTTAACTGCTTTCCTGCTGCAAAATGAAGGGTCTCAAACATGTCTCATAGGCCTGCCGGGCCATGTTGAAGTCCAACAGTAATTCAGAGATAAACATGGATTCACTCTGGGAAGCTCTAAAGAGGTTTACTTTGCTTCCTCTTATAATAAAATAGAACATTCCAAGTGTCTTCATTAGGAAAATATTTGTTTGAGAAAGTTCTTGTTTTAGAGGCTCTTCAGAAAAGTACAGTAATCACAGGTTGTGATGACGTAAAGCTGTGTCTGAATGTCAGAGGAGAAACTGAGATGGTTTTGTGAAAATTCACACCTAAGGTGCGAAGATGGTTAAAGTTCAGTTTTAGAAAGAAAATGGTTTTCTCAACCTGATGAAGTTTGACAGCATGCAGGTATAGATCGGTAAATACCAAATAACTGGCAAATGATGGTGGAAATAAATGGAATGAGTCATGTCAGTTGCCACACTCATCATTACTTCCAAACTTAATATTTTAGGACGCTGCACTTTCATTTGCAGTCTTTCAGGTGTGTACACTATGAAACAGATGCACTACACACAGTTGCACATTACATTCATACAAAATGTTAGAAACAAAAATACTGTAGCTATGTCTTTGAGAATATCAGGTGTCACTGCACTCATTTAAGAATGTTACAAAGATTGCTTCTACTGGGAACAAAGAATTGTAACCTCATGTTTTAAAACTACTGCTGAAATGTCTGTGCAGTACTATATCTATACAAGACAGGACACAGCATTTGTAGCAGGTCGTGTCTCTCAGAAACGAATATGGACTGATGAAACTCTCAGCTGCTGCTCTGCCCGCCCTCCCTATGCAATCCCTTGAGTTGAGTAGATGTCCTCACCATGAAAATCACACCAGTGGTGTTTTGTTTGAACCCTAAGAATGATTACGTTTTCCAAGTTACATTTTCTCCCTCCAGTCCTTCAAATAATGACCTTTTCTCTCTGAAAAGGAAACACGGAAGTCGAGTTACATTGTTAAGCTCCACATAACATCTTAAGGAGGGTGTTTAGTCAGGTGATTGGACATACAAAGAGTTTGACTCTAAAACCAGAGACTGCTGACCATCTGCATTTATGCTAACACTAAACCCTAAAAGTCAACGTTGGCTCTTGAACCATGACCATAGACTTCTGCTAACTTTAACCAAGTAGCTGTGATGATTTTATAATGACCATATAGCCTAGTTGCTCTGGAAAGCACTGACAAAAGATGTCATCCTGTCAATACCCTGCCACCAGGCTAGAAAACTCTCCTATGGGCTGTTCAAGAAGTAAATGATAATTAACATGTCTTGTCATTAGGAATGAAGACTTGAGGTTGTGGTACTGCTGGTGTATCACTGATCAAAATGCACAGGTCTGCTCTGTTTTTTTTTGTTCATGTAACCTGGGCTGTATTTCATTTGGCATCAAGAGGTGATATGACAGGTAGTTAATTAAACCCCAGCATGTTTGATAGTCCAATTGGACACCGAAATTGAACAGCAAAATATGTTGTTTGTAATTTCCCTCCAGAACTATACAGATGTGTTTTTTAATGTGACGCCACTATCAGCAAGACAAAATTTGTCAGTGCCCTCCAAGGCACAAAATCAACTTTGGAAAAGATCGTGCTTTGGGGTTGAAATATGTATTGAAGTCATAAAACCAACACTGAATATTAGTAGGAAACAAGAGCCAACATCTGTGTCCTGCCTCAAAGTCCAATGTTTTGTTAACTGAACCTTCTTTCCTGACCTCCTCCCTATGCAAACTTTGTGCCTCTGTAACAGCATGACACTATGATTCATGATTCATAATTCTTACCTCCAAAAGGCTTTGTTACCAAAATGTCAATATGTGTTCTTCCGAGGAATTTGGTGAAGCAGCTGATGTACTTGTTTTTCTGGGGAGGAAAATCTTAGATGTTCCCCATGAAATGCATCTCAGTCTTAATATTTTCATCTCATCTCAGACTGTTTGGTAAAATACAAATGCTCTGTGCCCTACAGGAGACCAAATTACTATTTTGAATGATGAGTAACTGCGGTTACGCTTGTAACATGTATATGTCACAATAGTATATCTCAGTATATTGCCTGGAGAATCCACCTCGCAGAAGGAACATTAAAATTATCCAATATAAAGCCGCTTTATCTTGTAATACATTTGCTTGACCTGCTAAGCTTGCAGCTCACAGCTTATGCACCTTAATGTTGACAATATCATTCAAAAAACTGTTTTGCAACACATAAACACAGAGCAGCCTTGGTGTTTTGACAGTATAATATGGATTTTTCCAAGATTTGCACTTTAAAAGAATTATTATACCTAAAAACTCATTGTAGAAAAAGCATTAACACATTGTAACAGTCTTGTTTTGAATAATGGGAATGTGTTTTTGACAAACGTCCTCAAAATCACCTCAGTCATACATCCATAATGATGCAAATTTATGCCACCAACAGCAAAGCCATTGTGTTATTTGGCTGGATAAAGACAATTGTAAACAACATTCAAACAGGCTGCAATGAGGCATTTGTCAGTACTGTTTTTAGGATTATTTTGATTTTTTATTGGATGATACAGTGGAAAAAGACAAACAATGGCAGACTAAGAAGACGGATAACAGACAGCACAGATAGTGAGTCCTTGAACCGATGAATCATGGCAATGAAATTTGGGTTGCGCGCTCCCTTATCACACATCCCCATGCTTTAGTTTTAATTTGATTCAGTCTGTCTACGCAGAGGTAAAGGAATACAAAATGGTCAAAGAGGGTGGCGAAACAAAGAAACAGGGTGGTGTTTTCTTCAATGTATTTCAGCCTCTGTAACCTGGTCTAAGGGAGTAATTTCAATGAACAATCTTTTTATTTCATTTTGAAATATCAATATGTGATAAAAATAGGGAAACTGGAACTCTCAGTCAATAGAGTGCAGATCTCCGCCAGGCAGCCACTCTAGATAATTCTTGTTATTCCAGCAGATGCAGGACATTTCACAAGAGTCGCAGAAATATAGGCACCTCATTTGATTTCAGAGCTGCAGCGTGTCTCACAGAGCAGCTTGAGTTCTCCTTCTAACAGGGACTGTATGTGAAATAAATATTTGATGTAATTAAGAGGATGAATGTGTTTTTTATGACAAAACCACTGCCAGAAATCTTTGATCCAGGATATAATTGGACTTTTAACAGTATTACCTTGGCTATAGGCTACAGCACAATAAAGTAGGAAATAACAACAATAAACACGATTAAAACAAACATTAAACTATGTGGCCTACTTACTTACTTATAGTAGAAGCACAAATATCAATGAAAAATGACCAAATCAACAAAATCTGCAATTCTACAAAGTCGGGCAGGCAAAAGGTTCTGTGACTCTGTGCAGCGGAGGGAAGAAAACCGGGTTACAGGCATGGCAGCTGGAACGTGGTGGAATTGTCCTCTCCAGCTTCCTTACAGTAAAGAGGGTGATGAAGATAACAAAAACAAGGACTAATTCATCTTGTATCGTGGCTAATTTTAGTAGAACATAACATATTGGGTATGGAATTACTCTGCAGATACTACAGTTCAAAATAAGACCAAGCTTTTCTATGGTTGTCAGTTTTTGAGCCCTGACACAGGCCAAACTGTGATCTGTTACAGAAGGTAAGGCTCGTTGTTTTTAGCCGAACTGATTTCTAGAAAACTTGCAGCCCACTCTGGTCAATTAAGAGGAATGAGGTGTCTGCGGTCAATCACGGTATTAAAAGTCAACTACATGATTTTCATTTCGCCGCCCAAGTTAACAGCCACATAAGCAGGGTGGCACAGCTGCTGATCATCTAGATTTGCCTTGTTGTCTTTTTTTTTCCATGTGAGGGGCGTGGTGTCATTGTGGGGTTGTCATCATATCAGAAACATCACAAAGAAGCACAGTGCACCTGAAGTATGCAAAGGGCACCTGTATGTGTGGGCTCCTACTCAATTGTTTCCACAGCAACATTTCACCTGTCACGAAAGTTTTAATTTCTATATCTGTAGAATATATCACAGACATGAAAAAGTATAAATATTTACTTGTAACGTAAATTATTAATCAAAAGCCCTCAAGCTTTTCTGTGGACAGAATCCCTTCATTTGTTAACACAAGGCTCTTATTATTATTTATCACTGACAACTGAGCACAAACTTTTTCTGCCTAAAATATGTGATGAAAACATGGAAAACAGCCACTGTGGTATGTTTTTCATTTTTGTACATCAACATTACACATTAATAATCAAAGGAAAACAACCAAACTTTTCACTTTTTGGCTGCAGGCAAGTGAAAATATACAAGGGGCCAGTAAAATTCTAAACGACTGGCCCAGGGGGCCAGCTGGGGGAAAATATTATGTCGGAGACCGTGTGATATGTCGCTTCCTGTCTGTTTACAGACTGCTGAAAAAGGACTAATGCCTCTACATGTGGTCTAGTCTGATGTCAGCTTAGAAAGCAGTCTTTTTATATTCTGTTTATATTTTATATTTTTTTATATTTTATTCTTATTGGCTTTCATTTTTTTGTATATTTATCGTGTGTGTGTGTGCATTTATATTTGGTCGAGGTGACTTGATATCCTTTGTTTTTTCCACTTGAAACATGATTCGACATGATTCAGCCACTGGTCTGGAAAATAAGGGAGTCAAGAGGTGCATTATGTACACACACACGCACACACACAAAAGTTTAATTTGTCTATTGATGTTGAAGAAGGGCACAAACACATGTTTTTCACCTACACACACAAACACACACACACACACTTGCTTAGAATAAGACTCAGAAGACCATTGGTGTTAACTTCTTCCCTTGTGTCTGACTCTCTCTCTCTCTCTCTCACACACACATACACACATACACACACACACACAAACACAGAAAACCCAGTGGTCAAGTTAATTGCATTAAACAACCTTAAGATGCAGACCCTTCTGTCTCTCACACATCGATACCTCTGACAGAGAGGCAAGCAAAGAAAAACAACAAAAAGGACAAAACAAGAAGAAAAGGCAGAAGAAAAAAAACAGGAAAAACAAGTTGAGGAGAAGGAAAAAGTGGAGCGATTATGCAAATTGGTTTACGCCAGGTTAGCCACACTGGGACATTAATAACAAACTTTGTTTACTCTGGGTAGACTTTGACTAACTTTATCCAAAGCGCTGTCATCTACGGCCTGCAGAGAACAGGACATTTCATAAGCTGTTCCCTCCGTCTCACAGAGAAAACCAATATGCAGAGGATATAATTAGTTTACCAAGCAGACATCTCACTTACACTATCTACCACAGTTTAAAAAGTTAGATAAATGATCTAAAAGTAAGTTTTAGGAAGTATTTAAATGGGTTCGATGCAATTCTAAGAGATATTAATGTTTCATAATGCAGTGACAGGTTTGAGGTTCAGAAAAATATGCAGGTTTTAAAAAACAGTATTCCTCAGTTTATGAGGATATTAGATGTTCTGTAATAATGAGAGTGCAAGTCAAATGTTTTCCAACCTTTAATCACAGAGTGAAGGTAAATTCATATTAATGACTGCTACCTGCACGTAATTTCATCTACAAGAATAACCATTCATTCTGCAGCCTGCACTGCACACTCTCATTCAAATACATAACTCCAGTATTCATCACAGTAATGTACGCTGGCAGATCAACAGCCCGCTTGTGCTACTTTCAGCAATGTTCTGCTTTCGTACAGAGTGAGATGAGAAGATAGAAACCATGCTCATGTCCATGCATTTAATACAGAGCTAGAGGAAGGACATGTTTTGACATGGTTAACAGAAAGACTGGAATCAGGGAGACATGTTAGTCTGGTCAGAAAAAAAGTCTGCTTACACCTCTGAAGCTCACATCTTGTATCTCATTTGTCTTCTGTGCACAAACAATAATTTGTGGTTTTTGAGGGAGTTTTGTGCCAGAACATAAACACCAGTAAATATTGAGGAAAAGATGCAGAAGATGGTCAGCAGCTGAATGAGCACCCTGCTAGCCATTGGCAAGTGTTTGATAATAAACTGGACAAGCCATGTTGCTTCAGTTTCCGATGGGATATCAGGAAGTGTAATATCCTTAGCTTCACAGAACATTGTCTAAATCTTCAACAGCGCCATTCAGTAAGATGACGCTTTTTCTATATGCCGATCTGACAGAACACAGTACTCTGGAGAATGAAGGGAGGAGGCATGTGCTTGATGGAGTAAGGAGTGGTGTGACAGTATGAATGTGAGGCACTGCTCTGTTCCTGCTCCCTCTGCGCCACAAGGGGAAGAAACACTCAGGATCACTGTTATTTGCCATTCAGAGGCAGCTGCAGAGTGGCATGCCTGTGTTCAGGATGAGCGACCATGCAGCCATCATGTTGGGGTCAAGATATTTTAACAAACTATGACACTTGCCCCCAGTGAAACAAGAGAAAGAGACCATCAGAGCACTGCAGCACTAGCATCTTTCTTCTGCTTCCACTCTTTATGCTAAGCTACCATGTCCTGACTCCAGCCTGGATTGATTTGATTTACATCTGATCTTCCCGTCTCACCCTGAGAGACAAAGCAAATAACCATAATTTCCAAAATATTGAACTATTCCTTTAAATTATGTCCAAACTTAAGGATAAGAGGATCAGCCTTTAAAACCTCATGAGTCATAATCGTACCACATAGTTAATTCATGTCATAGAGATTTATGAGACAGCTTCAGAAGAAGGGTTCAGATGGATTTATGTTCCAATTCATCCCTGAATGGGAAATCTTGTTTATGAAAACAGCCTCGAAGTGAGTTCATTGGCCAATGCTCTGTCTGACTGGTCCTGTCTGCTGACTATACATCAGGACTGTACGGTGATGACAGATCATTTACTAACAAAAGACTTTGGAGGCTTAGGTAAAAGCATATCAGTGTTTTCTACTGCAGATATGCTGACAGGTATAATTAATAACATTAATTATTGCTGCATTCCATTCAGGTGTTCCAGTTCCAGGGCCGGATCACTGTCACGGCTTACTGGGACACCTAAATAAAACAGAGCAAGCATTAATGCTATTAGTAACACCTGTGCTTTCCCTGCTATGAAAAGTCAGAAAGTCAGCTGTGGATAGGGCCATCGTCTGCCTCCCCTCAGGGCCTGTCTGGGCAGAAACAGGAACACTCTGTCCCTACTAATAAAATAACTTTGATTCTCATTATTAAGTGAGGGTATGCGGTGATAATTACCAGTACACAGGTGGATTACACTCAAACGTACAGGGACTCCGTACCAGGCCCAGTTCATGCATTGCTTCTTTTAACCACTGTAGCAAGTATTCTATCCATTAAGTGTAATCATAAACCAAATGCCCTATTATTAAATCCATAACAGTCTTCCAAACAGTGATTCAGAGTTCTTTTTTTCTGAAATCCATTATCCACAACCCAGACTGAATTCCCCATTAAAAAGGGGAGGTGGAGGGAGATTGAATTAATTTTTTTTCCTGAATATTTTCAGTACAGACCTATTACTACTAAACTAGATCAGGTCCTTGTCATGTATTTTAATGCTCCTCCTCATTGTGGTTCGAAAGGACATCACATCCTCCACTTTTCCATTGTTTTGATTTATATTCTACCTCTCTTCTTTTCTTTTCCCTCTTTTCCCATTTTTCCTCTCACATCTCTTCCACTTTTTTCTGTTCCTTTTTTCATATTTTCTCCTCTTCTTCTCTACACTGAAGTCCTGTTCATCGCTTTTCTCCTGTGTCATACTTACTCTGTCTTTTTCTTTTCATCTTTCTTTTTCTCTTATTATGTTACCTTTCCATGTTCAGCAAATCCATTCTCACTCCAACTTGTCAAATACCGATGCTTGGTCCGTGGCCCTCTGTGTTTTATACACACACACCGAGGCACTGTTTAGTGTCTGTATGAGACCCACCTGGCCATGTAATTGTCAGATGCTCAGAGCAACTGATGTAGTATAAGAAGCAAAAAAGGCTGCATAGGCAGGAGGTTGGGGTGGATGGACAGGTCAAACAAACACAGGACTTTCACCCAGGTAACCATTGGCCGTGTCCTGTGTGAAACCAAAAGTAAATGCTGACTTATTTTAACTACGTACTTCATTTTACGAACTTTTTTCTAAACCTAACTACATACTTTTTTGCCTAAACCTAACCAAGCAAACCTAAAACCAGAGTAAACTTATGTTGGAAGTTTTTTTATTAGATACTTTATGCATGCAACCAGCAGAAACTGACATGCCGTCCCTGACACGTCCAATACTGACACTAAATGGGTACCTTTAGTGTCACAGTGTATTGTGTAAGGCCACTGACCAAGCGTTTGTGTATGTTGAGTTGGGAGTGGGAACGTCAGCGCAACTCTGCTCTTCTCTCTTTTCTGTCTGACAACTTTTCCTTTGGTCTCCCCTTTCCTCTTTTCCTCACAGCCTTAACAAGCTGTTGGTATGTTCTTGGGGGTTTAAAAAACAATCTCTTGTCTCTCTTTCTCATTGTTTGTATTTGTGTCTTTGGAAACAATCTGTCTCACTATCTCATGTTGTAGCCACCCAAAGATTTTGGGTTTTGCAGATATTAGTGGTACCAGTTTTTTTAGGCCATAGTCATGTTAATAATATATGGGATATATACTTTTATAAATAAGTACTTTTATTCATGCCGCTGTCTTCATGGTTTATATTTGAACTAGGAAAAAATGTAATGCATTTAACCTTTTAGAGTTGTAATTTCTATCCTAAAAAACAAACATTTCAAAACTCTTTCAAAGTGAAAGAAAAACTATCAGAGTCAAAGTTATAACGTGTTTTTCCAGCCACTTTTTTCATGCACAGTTTCAGTTTGTGCATAAAACAACCTGAAAACACCAGAGGTGGACAAATTGGTGTGTGAAAAAAAGCAAGATTTGCAAAATTGACAGATACTGAGTCATTGGATTTGGTTAAAATTTGTGCAAAATTTGGTAGTGAACTTGACTATGGTTTGCTTCAGTGTCTCATCAGGGTGTATTTATGATAATAATTGTGACTGTAGATGTGTTTCAGTCAGTCCTTTCAGGATATTCCAATCTAGGAAATGCAACAATTAACAAAATGCCAGCCAATCCCTGTGAATTCTCTGGGACTGCAGAATGCAATTTTGTCCAATTACCACAGCGTTGCCACAAATATGCCTATTTAAAATGGGTACAATTTCAAAGTAGTGCTGCATATGTATTGATTCATTCAGCCCCTCCATAAAACTCTCTTTCTGTATATCATGAGTCTGTTGAGTCACACACACAGTGACAGAGCTAACTGTTAGCATCATACAGCATCATTAGCATCATTAATTAATGGGTTTGATAATGACAGAGTTGAGTTGTTTCAACGTTGGTGTGAGACTGTTGGGACTATTTAACGGCTCAGTGGCAGATGTTAGCCACTGCTGCCATTCTAGCTTGTTCTAACTGGGCTCCTGTTCAATCTCCATCCTAAATAGATTTTTAATTCTGTAGGAAACATTGAATGCTCATAGTAGTAGGCTCCAATTTTGCAATTTTTATTTGCTCCCAGCAATGTCATTGCTTAAAAACGCCAAAAATATTGCCATGTGCATTGTAATATTAGCCACAACAATCACAAAACAGCCCGCAAAATCCTGGAGGGACTGTCTAATGTATACGCAGGTGTGTGTGGATTTGTGTGTGTAGCCATGTGATTTATGGCCCCAAACAAAAGGCAACCTTTACCCCTCTCGTGTCATATGTGTAAAAAAAACACCTTACTTTGTTTGCATTTGTTTGCAGTCATGTCTCATGATTCATTGTTTTTTCTGCTGCCACACACACTCTCTCCCCATCCTTCTAATAACATCTATTCATACACACTCATTTATTTTTATCACAGTAATTAGAAGTCACTGAGCAGATAATAATTCAATTATCTGATTATTGAAGGCTTTTCTTCCTCCTCAGAAGGTTTGCTGAGTCCGCTGGTTCATTCTAAACACAAACTTGCTTTAACACAGTCACTGTTAGTCAATGAACAGCTACACTTAAGCAATTAAAGGTTAAGTGCTTTGCTCAAGAGCATTGGAACAGCAGTTGGTGACTCAGGATCGGTGTCTGACATCGCTGTGTGTTACTTGCAGTTCATGGGAAAACAGCACAGAGGAGGAGGAAAAAAAGGTGTGATGGGAAAGTTAAACAGAGAAAAATGTAGAAGTAGGTGTTGGAACAAAATAATGGAGAGCAACAGAGAACGAGATAAATACAGATGGGAGAGAAGAGAGGGAATAGAGCAACAGAATTGAAACAAAATGTATTATAAAGCATGTCAGCGTAACCTTTTAGCGCCCTGAATATCTTTAGTGTGGGACCTAATCTGACTGAGAGTCATTTGTATCTTTGTAACAAGGGAAAGAGGACAGGGGAATCTTTCTGAGAAGGTTATTTTCACTTCAGCCAGACAAATTCATCATATTGCACTTTCTTGTGTGTGTGTGTGTGTGTGTGTGTGTGTGTGTGTTTGTGTGTGTGTGTGGGTTGGATCTCTTCGTGTGTCTTAATGTATGTCTCTGCGTGTGTGATTGTGTGCATCAGGTCTGATTTGGCCAGACAGTCTGACCTACAGTGACTTCACCCCTCTCTGCTTCTGCTTTGAATTTTAATGTCATTCCTTTCCCTACCAATCCATCTGCCTCCTTCCTCTCTGTGTGATTCACTAAAATATTTCACCTGTGCTTTATTTCATCTGGGCCCCAGGCAATGTTTTCTCCCATGTTTGTAACTGCCAATAGGATCATTTTACCTGTTTTCATTGCGGCTTCAGGCGACTATAAAAGAAGATTAATTCACTAGTATCTTACAGCAGTACAGGAATTTTTTGTAGTAAGATGATTTGTTGAAACATTAGTGTTTTACTTTAAAAACAGAATGGTGTGAACACTTCACAGAACAAAGTTGGACTCATCAGTGCTGGTTCAACTTTTTGCCACCCCTTACCCTAAACTTCCACTAAGAAGCAACTTTGCTACATTTACATCATATCGGAGACAGAGCAGGGTGACATCTCACTGCTTCTACATGGGAGCTTTGTTTTATAGGTCCCACTGAGATTAAAAATCTCCTTTTCAAGGGAGTCCTGACCAAGACAGGTAGCAGCAAAAGGTAAAAACAAGTACATGTAAACAGACACAGAACAGAAGAACAGAAAGGACTACAATATAAAATATCTCAATAGACAAAGTGCAGTACAAGCTATACATTCAAGAATTTCAGTTTAAGCACCGACACCCTAATGATTCTCCAGGTCTGGATTTAAAAACATTCAGTGAAGTCAAACCATTAAGTTTTTAATCATGCAATTTGCAATTAATTACAGTTTGCCAGGTCAGAATACATAAAAGCTCTTTTCCCACTCTCTGTACAAACTTTTGGTAGAGACAACAAATACTCGTCCTGTGGCAACAAATACTATTTTCCTAGGCTGTTCTTATGAACTGTTTGTATGTTTTTCTATAAGAAGTAAGGCGCCCAAATTGGCATATATCACAGCAGGGACCGGACAGCACCTCACACTCCCGCTGTCACACCAGTCCTTATTCACCATAGAGCGCCCACCTCCTCTCCTTCTCTTGCCTCCTCCGCTTTGTCAGATCAGTCTCCTGGCTGAAAGGTGCTGTCTAGGATTTCGCCACATTTTGGGGAATTAAATTTCCAATTTCCGTTGAAAGCTGGCACGGCAGTTTCCAACACCTGTACAATGGCCAGCAGGATGCTAGTTTACCTGGTGCCCATCTTCTTCTTGATGTTTACTGATGTTTATATTTGAAACGTTGACCTGGCTCGCCAGTAGCTAGCTAGCACAAGTTGGCAGAAGGACAGTTTACAGACTGGTGAGTTGATTTCCTCATCCCAACGAGTGACTTGTAGCCACACGCCCCCACTGTTCAAAACCAACCACAGAAAACACCACCTACACAGCATAAATTTAGCAAAAATTTTGCAGAGTTTACAATGAGACAAGTGGAAAATGTCCATCATTGGAAACGCAACAATCACAACTTTTAGCGTTCTGATTAACCTGATTAACGCTCTCTTTATAGCTCTGTTTTGGTCTCCACTAACTCCTCAGGAAAATATCTGGCTCATGTTAACCACCTAGTCACTAAAATTGTCTGTCTGATGTTTGGTGATGGACAGGTTGATGTATTGTATGTGCTTAAGGCTTATTCACTGCAAGTGAAAAGGATGTTGAAGAGAGCGGTGAGAGTGAACCAAAACAGTAAAACAATTTGGAAAACCAAAAATTGAACCGAGAGACGCTGAAATGCACCATAGAACTGAGGAGGACAGAAGTGCCAGATGAACTCTGTATCTCTGGCTTCATCACAACAAGTAACCCCTTCACATTCACATATTCAGCTTTATAAATTCTTTTGAAAACCATCCATTATCTAAACTGCTTGTCCTGTTATATGCAGTCATGTTGGGCTCATGCTTCCTTAAGGGACACTCATGCACAAACTACAAAGTATTTCATAAAAATAAACATATTTTGCCATTAAATTTGGTAAACACAAACATTTTTTTGCCACCAAAAATCTTTAGGCATTGTTTGTTCCATGTAACACTTTCAGATTATTCACTCCTCCAGAGCTCAGGACCTTTCAGTGGACACCAGGATAGGCTGATAGGTGGATCACTGATGTACTGGCTTTGTTTCTTTCTTGACTTTTCCAGCTCTTCAGATTCTCTCTTGTTAACTTCAGCATTTCTCTTTTCCTTTTTATCTTCCTCCTCTATCCTGTCCATCTCTTTCAACCACTTATCCCTGTTTAGGCCACCCAGTAAATCAAAATGTTACAAAATAATCTGACATTATAAAACAATGGTTAATTGGCACAGTAATACTGTAATGCGGTCACAGTTGGGTGTTTATAGAGTATTTTACAACAGCTTCAAACGTAGCTCAGCCAATCATTATCAAGAACCAAAGTATCTGTCTTATAAGAGACCTTTTAGTCCGCTTAGAATCGTAGCCTTATTATTTTATTTGACAGCCAACAGCGGTATTACCTCCAATGTTTGATGCTTGTGTTGACACACTTCACACATATACTTGTACATGTTGACACACCTAATTGAGATTATGTTAAGTCTCTTCTCTTGTACATTTAGACAGCATGAGAGGGCTGACA
This sequence comes from Cephalopholis sonnerati, assembly GCA_019142605.1. Taxonomy (NCBI): domain Eukaryota; kingdom Metazoa; phylum Chordata; class Actinopteri; order Perciformes; family Serranidae; genus Cephalopholis; species Cephalopholis sonnerati. Next base: position 10,876,459 of record JAGQAX010000004.1, on the reverse strand, counting down.
AGCACTTAGTAATAAATCAACACAGAATGAAAAAAGCATTAGCCCACTGACACGAGGACATTAATTTGGCTGCTGAGGTCCCTAAATTACAAACTGTAAAATGCAGCATAGAAAACATGATAAAACATTATTCAGTGCAGTATGTTTTTGTTGTTGTTGTTGTTGTTTTACCAGAAAATGTCCTTAAGTTTAGGGCAGCAGCTAGAAGGTAATTTCACTGTGATACCCCTTCAAGTGCTCCGTGTTAAGGGAAAGGACAGAAAGAAGAGAGACAGAGAAAGGAAAGAGAGCCAAGAGAGACAGAGTGAGGACGATATGAAATGTGACACAGGTCATTACACTGGACTTAATGAAGCCTGTTTGCCTTGATAACCACCCATTTCATTAACCGCTGCTACACAACACCCTGTTTGCTCGTGACACACACACATACAGTACACCACCATCCACCCACCTTGCCCATTGTCTGGGTCCATGGAGTGAGACGTTAGCTTAGATGAGAATGTGATTAATGAGTTGCCAATTAATTATAGACAATTACAAGTACCTCTCACTACCTTTGTCTCATTCTTTTTCTTCTTTGCTCTTACTCTCCCCACCTGTCAAGTCTCTCTAATTGTTTTTGTCTCATTTTAGACCGTAGACAGAGTAGAGGCACCATGACACCAAATGTTAGACGATTTAAAATGTATTCCAAATGTGCTAACAGTCTCATAGAAAAAATATTAAAACATTCACACTAGTTTTTGCAAGTTGATTTTCTGAAGAAAGCTCATTAAATTAGTACTTTCCCCCAAATTGACCTTTTTTTTTTTCAGTTACACATCCTGTTTTCCATTAAGTTTTTTTTTTTTTCATATGCCTCCTATCAATGAAGCTTCCAAAAACTGTGAAAATTCTTTGTGAATTGAAGTCACAGGTGACTGCTTTTAACAACAGCAAAACAATATCAAAACAGCTGTTTACAAACTCCCACACAACTTGTGAATCTGAAATAACCTTTTAAAACAGCCAAGTCAGACAATAACACAAACAAACAAACAGATTGAGGCAGTGGTAGACCAGGAGCTTCTGTGTTCAGCCAGGTCAAATTGTTGTTTTTGTCAGGACAGTCTGGCTTTGAAAAGATCATAAATCAAGTTTCACTTTATGTTCAGTTCCCTGTCAGAAAGGGCTGTCTGTTAGGAGAGCACTGAGCATACGACTGGATAAATGTGACTTAGATCATACTGCACATGCTGTGTAAGAGTTTGTTAACAGATGTTTCAGTATAGTTTTTCCTGTTGTTAAACATGGTCACCTATGACTTTCATTCATCAAAAAGTTTTTGTTTTTGGATTCTTTGTTCACCGGAGGGGGCCTGAGAGGAAAACAAGGTTTTCTTCACAACTTTAACTTAACATGAGGTGAGTAACAAATAGTAATTTGAGGGTGTGAAGTATTCCTTTGAGATTTTATTTAACACACTGGCATGTTGTAATGTGTAAATAAGTGTCTTTGTGTTGGATAGAGGTTTTTTTTTTTTTTTTGGATGCAGTGTTTTTTCATCAAACAGCTTGGAAGTACTCCATCATGTTACCAACCTGACTTTCTGTAGGTGGTGTCTTTTCTCTATTGTTTACTATTACCCAGTTCTTTCTACAGATGTATTAAGACAACTGGATGCACATTCTTCTGGCATTTGCATTTTAGGGCGCATAAAGCATGAGTCAGCAACTCCCCCACACATATGAATGGCAGGAATTCAATATTGTATTTTATTGACAAAGTATTGTGAGACTTTATTGGACCCAGTAGGCTCAAATTGTGAAAACAGTCATTTAGAAGCGTTTGTAAGGCTCTGAAAAATGTCTTCACTGTTTCACAGCTGTTTCCTCTGTACTGCCATGTATGGGATGTGTATATGAGAAAAAAAGGTTGGAACTGTAGGGATGTGACAGTACACATATTGGTACCTGGTTGGTGACTTTTGGTTTGACACATAACTTATTTCAGTTTGGCACACACCATGAACCAAGCAAATATAGTCTCATTAGCTTAATACAGCTCAGCTACTGTCTTTGTCTTGGCTTTTAGAGGGCATAACTTCAAAAGTGAGAGTACAACCTGAAATTTTAAGGCTTGTCTTCACAGGAGGCGTTTTAGAAGCATTTTTCAGTAGTCTGTCTCATGTGTCTGATAAGACACAATCAATCAAGCCGTCAACACAAATCTTGCAACAGCTTGCACTTTGCTCACACTTTACACACCTAACCACTACCCAGAGCATATTTTTACTAGTAATTGTGTGTGTTGGGCTCCCAGAACTGTCAAACACAGGTGACCTACACTCAGGATTGTACCTGAATGTATCTTGTGTAGACACAGACTGAGGATTGGGGCAGTAGCTCTCCTAGCATGCAGCTTTTCCTACGCAGCCTGCATAGAGGCTGTGTTCAGCAGTGTTTCAGTTGCTAAAAGATGCTAGGTAGATTTGCTCAGTTCATACTGTATAGCATCTCCAGTGTAGCAATCATGAAGGCCAAAGCTGGAAGACTATTCCAATACCCAACATGGGAACATTGTGATTTCCCATTGTGATTGGACCAAGACAAATAAATTAGAGGAAAACTGTGAGATCATCAGCCAAATAAGGTAACAACCAGCTACTGTGCATCTAACATGCAGACTCATTTGTGACAGCATTGGCCAACTGTGTCTATTATTAGTGATAGAATAAAACAGACTGAGGTGAATTGAAATCAATCAGCCTCTCACTGCTGATACAGACAGACCCTGTCATGGCAACAACCAAATGACACTGTAAGTGTTCATCAAATGTATCAGTCAATCATGAGGTACAAGACATTGATTTATGTAACAATGTCCCAAATTACTGCTAAAAGATTTCAAATCAGCACTTTGCTTTTCAGACATGTTGTCCTTGGTTTAATTTAGTATAATCACACTAATTGCAAAGCCAGTGTTATTTGACTGAGGATGGGGGACACAGAACAGCATATAATACAATTCAATACAGCTTCTTCAATATTTAAACAAAGGCTTAACTGTTGCCTGATATCAGACAAAACTGTCAGCTCATTACTCTGTGTTTCCATCCTAAGTCTGACGTAGTCTCCACTCTAATTGATTTCTGTGGAGGAGGAAGATTCATTTTTCCCTACTCAGTCACTGAGACCCACAAAGCAGCCTGAATCTAATGTCATTTTAGGTCCACATTAATGCGCACCCATGCCAATATAATGGTTTTGCTGGGGTTTTAAGAGTGGAGCGGAGCAAAGTAAAAACAAACTACAGTGTTGGACGATATTGAGAAGACATGCTGTCTATGTAATCATTCAATTTGGTGGAGTTAATGCATTCAAATGTCTGGACCCAGGCAAGCACACAGCTTGACAATAGTTAATGGCATTAGTCCCGCCCATGGTGCTGATTGGCTAATCATTAGTCCCCATGTGACACTCATTGGATCAATTGTTTCTTAACTGAGAAACTGCTGTTTTATGTCACAATCTGACAACAGACGAATCAGAGTGCATCGAAATATAACAAAATGTACTTATTAAACTCTTGATGCAATAGAATTTAAATAAAATGTTGTGAAAAGGCTGAAAATAAGACATTGATTTGCTGGCAATGTCTTCAGGTTAAACACATCTACAGGACACTGCACAGTGACTCCATTTTTAATCCAGCTACACATCAGTAAGTTTACATGTACACTGTTACCCATTTGCTGTAAATAAGCTGGCTCTACACACCTGTCGCTCACACACACAGATGCTTTTGCTAATTGCCTGATTAGACTTGATTATGACTCTTCTGTACAAATAAGCTTTTTCACAGAAGAAGACACAGGTGTAAAAACATGAATTATGACTGATTTCATTTAGCTGCTTTAGTTTCAGGGTCCTGGTATTGTTCATGCTGACTCACTCTGTCGTGGCTTACTGAGACACCTGAATAGAACATTTTTAATGTTGTTACTAACACCTGTGTTTTTCCCACAATAACGAGCCAAATTTTCTGCTGTGAAAAAGGCTTTTTGTGCCTGACTGACAGCACTCCCACTCTTCTGTTAGTTTTGTTGGACCTGTTAAGGTAGAATAACTTGGCAGGTTTATCATTCATATAGGCAATTAAAGTTTGGTGGCATCATTTAACCCCTGTATTAGCTTCATCCAACTTCTACCCGAGTAGAGGATCAGGAAAATTTACATCATCATACATTATAGGTGTGTGTATTAGAGGCTGTGACTGTCATATTCATCATCACTTTCATCCCTTTTTATGGTTGAATTCCCTTTTTCATCATGATTTTCGCATACTATTTTATTTGTCATCACAATAATCCATCCAATAATCATGTGCAATTAAATACCACTGTATTTCCACATATAAAATGAAAGTAGAGTTTTAAATGTAGTCTGTTTTTTTCTTGATGTATTTTATTATCTCTGAATTTAATGTTGAAGTTTCATGCAGTTATATTCGACTGTTTTACAAGGGTAAATTATTGCAGATATTCTAGGAAATAAATGATAGCCTGTTTTCTTCATATTGTGGCATAAACATGATCCTGATAATTATAAGGTGGGATCCAAATAAGGTAGAATTTTTGAAACATCTCTTCTGTTTGTGGACCACCACTGTAATGTTTGACCCCAACAATCTTTGTCATGCTGGTGATCGCAGCGGTATGTTTACATGTATAGAGCATGCAGAGCTTCAGGCAATGCTTTGGCCAGACTCGTTAAAAAGAAGGTGGTTTGCAGAGTCGTTGCCCTGGTTACCCAGAAGTTATTTGTGTAGAGAGAAGTTTTAATGAATCTATAATTTCTCATGAGAATGTGTGACATGTAGAATAGTTAATTATAAGAAAATGTTTGATGTTCACATAGGTTCAGCAGTTTCCATGGCAACTTTGTAAAAGTCCAATGCTGGTTGCACAAAATTTAACTAGCAGATCCATGGGCACGGGAAGGTGGGTGCTGAGGGTGCTGCACCACCCCCCCTTGACAAGGGATGGAACAACACTGTAAATGACACTGTAAATATTCAGCCATTTTACCCTAATTTGTGCGATATATGAACATTTGTCTTACATCTTGAACAGCATATGAAAGGGTGCCTGTCAGAAAATATATGATTTTTTTTTTTTTTTTTTTTTGAATGTGCAATTTAATTAATTTCTCTGATGTGATGTGACAGCGCCATCACATCAGGTCAAAGTGCAAGGGTCAGGGTCAGCTTATAGGTCAGCTACATTTGCGGAGAGATTGACAGTAGAGGGAGCTAATCGACAGTGCCAACAGGCTGAACAGGCTGAGAAGTCCAGAAAATTGCAAGGAAAGTTTTGAGGCTGCTTTCTAGATCAGTAAAATATCTTGGACGCCAGCGACCTTCACTGCAGGGGCAAATCCATTGAGAGTTTTATAGCTAACATTTAAGTAGCAGATAGCAGACAAGCAGGCGTAATGTTATGATTTGTCCATAGGACATGAGTGGCATCAGCAAACTGGATGACCAACACCATTTAAAAGGAAATATTAGTAATCATAGCACATGCAGACCAGAGAGAAATTATCTGTGGTGAGGAAGCACACATCTGAACAGTTTTCCTGTAGCTTCTCAACCCAAACGCAGGAGTAATTGTTTGAATTGCATGCTTCTGCAAACGAACGATAAGTAAGATTTGTACGTTAACATAACATTTGGTTATGGTTAGAAAAACATCTGGTTGTTTTGTTGTTTGTTGGTCTCGAACAGTTTTGCTGTAAAACGAGTGTCATTAACTGATGCGAGTTTGAATGACGCTCACGTTCAAGATCATAAGTTGCATATCGATGCATTCAGTTGACCGTGTACAATGACAGTGCTTTTTCAGTGCATCCATTCACAACACTGACCATTAGCATGCCCTGACCAGTTCATTTATCTGTTACACTAACACATAGCTGATTCACAATTTCAATGATCTGTGGGGATTTAGATACTTTTACTATCCATCACATTTCATCTATTGAATGTCCAAAACACTGTTTATGTCATATTGCTACAAATCCCTTCAAAATGAATCTATATCTGAAGTACACACAGTGAGGGATAACGTACAAGCACCCAGTCATAAGCACAAGCAGGTTGACAAAGTGGCCCCTTCCTGTTCTCTTTCCTCTGCTTTATTGGGAACTGCTGAGCTTCTAGCCAGGTATCAAGATCTTATTGCTTTCTAAATTAATTCAAAGTAAGAGAAAATCCGCAGTGTTGACGCTTTGAAAAGCAGATTGTGAAAAGGTTTTAGTCACTGCTTCATAAAAAATTGTTACTTTTAGTCTTCTTGGTCGTGGTGTTGTTGCTTCATGTGGAGTGTCCAATCTAGCCTATTTCCATAATAACAATTGCCTCTATTGATGTAAGCATGTGTTTGTGTGCACGCATAGTTCATGACATAAAATGGAATGATTTTATACGTGTGTGTGTGTGTGTGCTTGTGTGTAATCAGTGTTCGTTATTTGTCTTTGTCATTTCTTGGCGTGTATTGATCCATGCTCCTCATATTCAAGAGGCAGAGGAAGAGCAATAAGAGCGAAGGCGAACAAAACAGATAAAGACAGATAAACAGACAGACAGATAAAGAGGAACAGACAGAAGGAGAAAGAGATGTGGTTTGTGTGTGTATGTGTGTGTGTGTTTGTTTTGCCACCTGCACTCATCCACATCTTGTTTTCCATCGTTATCCCAGACACAGACAGTGAGAAATTCTGACATCTATTCAATAAACTGTCAGCACAATCAACATCAATATGTTAGGACTTTGACGAGCAACTCAACAAACACAGCAGAGACGGAAGCAGCTGTTTATCTGACATGGCCGCTGAAATATTTGCTTGTAGCCCAGCAAGAGTCAAAGTGCAGCATCTTCAACAGGCAGCTTTCCTTTAATGTACAAGACTCCAGCCATTTAGTTTCTCTTTTCACTACTGATACTACCCTCTGGGGACAGTTTTAGCATTTGGTCTCACAGCACTCTGGCTGACTTGAATGTTAACGCTAACGAAAATGTGAATAAATCCATGTTTTCCTAAAGTGACCTGTCAAAGGAACTAATATGAGCTGAAAACTGAAGCATCTTAGGTCCAAAGTTCTGAGAGACAGACCCAAACTCAGACTCTTCACCAGTCTCATACATTTCTTAATTCAAATGGACAGTTTCTAAAAAAAAAACAGCAGAACACAAGAGCAAGAAAGCCAAAATGAATCTGAGCCAACATGGGACTGAATCCATCCTCCCAATGGACAATTTGTGTAATCTCATTATTTCAGCTGGGGTGAAAATGTTAGGAGTCCATATTTAGAAATTTGGCATGTCCCTGTATGCCTCCAGACAGGCTCCAGCTCAGTGGGACCAATGAAACCATTTGAATATACTTAAAGGGCAACTTAACCTAGTTACCCCATGACCACTGACACCCCACGGCTCTGACAGAACATTGCTCTATCATCCTTCTATTTTATGCCCTTTTTATGCACCAGATGATTTTTTTGCCATCTTTTTTAGTCATCCGTCTCAGTTTCAGTCAATACATCTGCCAACATCAGTGACATAACGGCTCACATTTCTGTCACACATTACTGCAACCCAACTACTGCCAGCTGTACACTTTCAATCTCTTTTCAAATTACCCCAACTTTAAAAAGAAATTGTATGTCTATAATTATGGTAAAAGTTCCGCATCTCCAACAGCTAATTTTTGGTTTCGTAAATTTTGATAGGAGGGTGTTGCTCATGTATGTGGGATTGTCTTGTACTTTGGGTGTGTGTAGTACAAAGAAACAACACAGATTTTTCTTAGATTTTACTTGATCTAGAGGACATAATAACTTAAATTTTAGTTGCTATTAATCTGGAACGTTTATTGCAATGTCAAGAAAACTTTAAGCAAGTGCCCAAAAACATTATATTTTAACGTTTAATTGACCCTTCCTAAGTCCCGCCCCCCTTTGCAACTTTTGCAAGGTTGACACAAATTGACGCAAATTGAGGCATCTGGTCTTCACAAAAAAGGGAGAAGTAGAGACCCAGGACAACAAGACTATTAGTCAAAGATTTTGAAAGTTTTCCGGTCACATCTTTTGACCCTCTTCAAAATTTGATTTTCTTTTCAACATAGACGATTTGAGCACATAGCATATCTAATTTAAAAGGAGAGACACTCATTCATTGTTAAACACTGAAAAAATCAAATTCAAAGCATCAAAAAGAAAAATCCATAATGCGACTTTTTTTTGTGATGCTCTGCTGCTGGCCAGTGAAACATTCATACTAAACATTTGATGACTTTACAGTCAGAATCAGGTTTATTGTCAGAGAGGTTTTAACATACAACAAATTTGATTTGGTGTTTTGGTGCAAAAACAAAAGACATATACACAGAGAGAGAATAGAAAAACATACAATATAAATGTGTATTTTTTTTTTTAATTGAAAACAATTTGAAAATATGTACAGTTCAACAGTTTAAAGTGAAAAGGCTAGGCTGAAATGTGCAGAAATATGTTCCAGGGGGTGTGCAAAAGTTCACAGTATTACTAATTTTATTATGAATGTATTATGTATTGTGAACTTTAGTTCACATATGAACTAGGTCAAACCTTTGGGGATGCAGAAATGTGCTATTTTGATTAGTTATATGAAACATTTGTCTGTTATTCAAAAAGAAAAGTTCAGAATGCATCCACTGGCCAATGAAGTTAAGTATTCACTGTGGCGGTGTAGTGCAGTGTATGAATGGGGTTACATACTCACTAATATTCTGTGTTGTCAGGAGAATACTGCAGTATATAAAAATCTGAATTTAATGAGCCAGTGCATCAGTTATTCTGCTTGATGTAGTGCTCCTACACAAACTGATGATAAAATTTAATGCCCCTTATAGTTCAATATAGACACTTACAGACAGAACAGAACATATTTCTGCCCTCAAACAGACACACATTCATTCAGTGTACGTCAATGATACCATGAGTGTGTAGACAGGCAGCGCAGGCTGTTAAATACCAGATGGTCACACATCTAAATGACAAAACAGGGAGATTTATCTCTTAATTACACTCATCGGACACATTCACAAAACAAGCATATTAAACCATCGAGTAAAAGACATGAGTGAATAGTGTTTAATGTAACTGTAATCAAACACGCACCAATGCACGCACACAAACTGTGTGACATCTGACATTTCGGAGACTGGCCTTTCAGACCATGTGTGAATATACAAAGTGTCGTGTGTTTAAGAGTGTGCTAAATTCAGAGCAGTAATATACTGCATTAATAAGTGTCAGTGTAAAGAGCTAGCGGAGCCTCTGGCTTTGTTTTACTATTCATTCTGAATGAGAAAACAGTCTTCAAAGGTTACAGTCAGACAGGGGGAGTCATGTCCGTTTTATTAAACATTTCAAGACACATTAATTACTTTTTCTCAAACACGGGTGGGCAACTATTTATTTTAGTAAACCACAGGAACACACACACGAAGTCAGTTCAATGGCTCAGACTAATTATTACCACAGGCACACAAAGCAGTTTTGCTGGATGTGGAAGTGACTTAAATTAACTATTTGCTAACACAATCTCCATATCAACTTTACAAGGTGATAATTGCGTGGTGCCACTGCCACAAGTGGCCCCAAAAAAAGTGTAAATGCAGCTTTAAATATTTAACCACGACAATGGTATTTTCCTTAACTTAAAGGTATACTATGTAGAATTGTCTGTTACAGCTTTTAAACAGGCTCACCAGCAAAAGTGAAAGTACAAGCCAACCCTAGATTCACCCTTGTCTGCCGGTTCACCTGGCTACAGTATATCTGTGGGTTTTGTTTGTTTGTTTGATTGATTGTTTTTTTTACTCTGTGTCACTTTGAGCCTGCTGCTTACATTCTGGCAGCTGGTTGCTACCTTTTTATAAAGCCCAACCTCATCTGAGCACTTTGGGGGTGTTGACCCAGTAACGCCCAGAACACTGAAAATAAGAAGAAAATATGACTAGAATTACCAACTTGGGGTTGTATGCCTCCGCAAACCACTTAAGTTGCAGTTTATATCCATGTCTGTCCTGATTCATATGTGAACATTACATCTGACAATGCTTGACACCCAAGATTAATGTCACCAATTCAGAATCTGACCAAATGTCTCCTCTTCTGTTCCTGAGTTATGATGTGAATAATAGCCTGAAAAGTGTTTTTGCAGAACTTTGTAATGTCACAGTGAAGCTGACCTTTGACCTTTTGGATATAAAATGTCATCACTTAATAATTTTATCCCATTAGACATTTGTGTGAAATTTTGTCATAATTAGTGTATGAAATTTTGAATTATGGCCAAAAACAGATTTTGTGGGGTCACAGTGACCCTGACCTTTAACCACTTAAATCTAATTAGTTTATTATTAAGTCCACGTGGACGTTTGTGCAAAATTTGAAGAAATTCCCTCAAGGCCTTATGGAGAAATCATGTTCACGAGAGGGAGACCAACACAAGGTCACAGTGACCTTGACCTTAACCACCAAAATCAAATCAGTTCATTGTTAAGTCCAAGTGAATGTTTGTGCCAAATTTGAAGGAATTCCCTGACTGTGTTCTTGAGATATTGCATTCACAACAATGAGACAAAGTCATAGTGACCTTGACCTTTGACCTGTGATGACTAAATTCTTATCAGTTCATTCCTTGAGTCTGACCAGACGTTTGTGCCAAATCTGAAGAACTTTTGAGTTAGTCCGCTCATGAGAATGGACGTATGTACAGACAGACAACCTGAAAACATAATACCTCAGGCCACAGCTATCGTCAGCACAGAGGTATAAAAATACAGGCGGAGGGCAGAGTCTCTGCAGAAAAATGTACCCCCACACACTGAGAATGGGTCATAAGTGATGATTGAGAGAGATTACTTATGTATGACTGTATACATTATTTTTAGGAAAGTTATGCATCACATACCTATGACCAAGAAGCTTTAGAGGCCCAACATTAACTGTACTGTAGTAGCAAACTAAAGGTATTGTAATTACTCAACAAAACATTTTTCTGAGTCACTCATTTTGTTTGGTGAGTAAGTAGACCTTCTTTTGTAACCTCTGAATTGCTTTTGTAAGTGTATTTGAAGAGCTGCACAATCAAAGATGCTGTATGTTTAAGTTTTGGAGCTCCCACAAAGGCAAACCAGTGGAGCTGCACCACCTTCAGACTTGTCACCACATCAGTAGAGGTATAGGTGCTGGCCAGCAGCACACAGGTCCTCATGTGGGCTGTTTTCCAGAAGTGGCTAAACCAATTTGAGAAAGAGTAAACCAAAAGGGGAAGCTTCAGAGCATAATCGGCTAAAATAAAGTGTGACGACAAACTAAGACACAGACAGACACACTATTAATCCACAGTCAGGAAAACTCATCCTCATTTATAGTTTGGAGTACAGCTGTCTCCCCAATCCTACAATCCTTCTGCCCAAACAAATGGAGTTAGTCAGTGGGGGATTTGGTGTCGTGACTGGGCCTGTGTCTGCACCAGACATGAAAACTAGACTCTAATTATTTCTGCACGTCACATTAGTAGTTTTCACAGTTTCTCCCTTAATCCTTGGAGTTAGAGTTACTGTAAACTCTCCCAGCAAACTATGAAAATAATGAGAGAAATCAGGCAAAATGAAAAAATAAGTCTATTGGGACATATACTAGGTAATTTTGTTCAGGAATAACAATAAAAAAAACCTCTGTCCAAACCAGCAAAGCAGGAAATTCATTATTTGGGTTTTTAAAAGAATATTTTCATCCCAACTGGCAGCAAGAGGCTTTTTCTTAACTAAACCTCAACTGCCTTCATTTTTCTGTCTTTCTTTTTGGTCTTCCTGTGTCTTCTCCCACCTCTCACCTCCTTGTTTCTACCCAACCCTACTGGTTTCATTCGTCTTTTTCTCATCTTTCTAGTTTTTACACTTGCTTCCATCTCCATCTTCATCCTCCTCCTGTCTTCAGTTGTATTTCCTCCTGCTATCCTTCCCTCTCCCTCATCTTATATCATTCATGTATCCCTCACCTTGTGTCTCTCTTCACCTCTCTCTTCTTCCCGCTTCTCACCTTTACTCTGCCCTCTGATTCCCCTCCCCTACGTTCTCCTCCTCTTTCTCTCTCCCCGTCTCCTACATCTCGTCCATCTCTCGCTGAGAGGCTGCGTCAGGGCAGATAAATGTTGGACAGATGTTATGCAGAAGTCTCGCCCTGGGTGGCATAACTAAATAAGAGCGTGTGTATTTGCCTCTCCATGTGAGTCGCCTCGGGTGGCTACAACTAAATAAGAGAAGAAAAAAAAGGCCTCAAGTTGTTTTCAATACATGCCCCCTGCCAGCCACAGCTCCGTGTGTGTGTGTGTGTGTGTGTGTGTGTGTGTGTGTGTGTGTGTGTGTGTGTGTGTGTGTGTGTGTCATTTAGAGGCTGTTTTCTAGTTTGTTGCTGCTCTTTAGCAGAGTGATGAGTTCAAAATACATTACCATCTGCCGTGAGACTATCTATGTATGATTTCACGATGCCTCTACAACATTATAAACAAATGTACATTTAAATATCTCTCTCTGTTTCAGTGTCTTGCTTAATATTTTTGTACTTTCAGTTTCTCTTGTGTGACACGTGCGCACTGGGACAGACAAATAAGGAAGAAAAGGCTAAAACAGAGAGAATAAAGAAGAGAAACTCCTCTCTGCTTCTGTTTTTCTCCCAACTCTGTGCTGGTGTGTGTTTTCAGGCTTTGGTCAGTTATTAGCATTTGGCAGTCTCCCTAACTGTTCTATATTCAGCACATTAACATGATTAGCACTGCTGAGGAGGAGACGTCCATGTAGAATAATGAAAATGGAATCACTAAGTGGACTGGCTGGCTGAATGTCTCGGTCAATGACTGACTAGCTAAGAGAATGAGAGACTGACTAATTGACTGAATTGCTAAATCACTGAGTTGCTGAACAACTGCTGTTGATTTGCTGACTAAGAGACAGAGTAACTAACTACTGTAACTGACTGACTGAGTTACTGTCTCAGTGAACTGCCTATAGACTGACCACTTTACTGACCGTGTGAAAGTTATCCAGCTCAGCTGTTATCATATATACCAGCGGTTTCTGTGGCTATGTTCACAATGTTAGCGTTTGAGAGTGTCTTGATCTGTACTCAGAATTTAATTCTGGCGATGTTCTATATTTTTCATCAAATCCTATGAAAAGACCTAATCCAACAATGCATGCATCCTACTAGTGTGTGTATCCAAAGCCTGATATATCTTCCTCTGAGCCATAGAGCTCTATTGTTGTCCAAAAGCTATTAAAAACACATCAGTGAGTCACACTGTTGCACTGGGTGACATGTTCCTTCATTATGATGAACATGGGCGCTGTGGTTTATTTTGAGTCGATCCCACATACACCATCCTGCTGCCGCAAATACTCAGTAGAGCACCAAATGTGGATTAATCTACGGCTGAAAAGAGTCCCCATCAAATGCACTGTTTACTCTTGTTTCTGTAATGTTTGCTAAAAACTACAGTACTTAGCTTTTAAAGAAAACCATTTACCTTCTTATAAACATTAAACTAAATGTTTTTGACCCCCCAAGCAAGCAAGCTAAGCAACCCTTAGCTGTGATCTCAGTATAGTGGCACTTGCAAGCGGAACGAAAAGAGCATGAGGACAACTTGGAATGAAATACTTTATTTAACATGCATGGAGGTACATTAACATGCTCAACCCATTAGCCAGAGTAAATGTTAGAATTATACCTCTCTGCAAACACATTACATGTGTTTATTATTCAGCAAATACATTCCAACTTTTCATTTCTTTATGTCTCAATAATACTGTGATTAACATGTGGTTAGGTTTAGGCCCAAAAACCACTTGGTTATGGTTAGGAAATGATCATGTTTTGGGTTAAAAATACTTGTTTTTTTTGTGGCATTATCCTGGCAGGAAATACAATGATGGGTTGCTAAAAAAAACACCCATGTTTGGTGCATAAAAGTCAGTTTCAGCTTCAGTTTCAGACAACTTTATTTATCACAAATGGGAAATTCATTTGCAGCTTTCCCATGTACATAAACAAATAATCAGTCCAACAATCAGTAATTAATAGCTAATAAGGACGTTAAAAGACATATGGGCAATCAGTAAAGGAATCCAATAATAAAATCTCATAATAAATTCCAATAAATAGGTCCTCTAAAAAAGAAGAAAAACATTCAATCTAAAATATGTGGGGTCTGTGTTTAAAAGCTTAATAGCAGAGGGAATGAAGGACTTTGCATAGCAATTAGATTTGCTGTTGGGCACCTTATAGCGTCAACCGGAAGGCATCAATAAAAACTCGGTCAACAGAATGTGGTCTGGTTGGCTGATAATTATTTTTGCTTTCTCAGCCACTCATTTCTTGTTCCTGGAAATGCTGCAGTGAGACACTAAAAATTAAGCAGTTTGTTGTTTGTTGGTCTCGAACAGTGGTCTGCAGCTTGGCAGGCATCTCACAAAGGTGACAAGCCACCCACTATCTCCTCCACCTCCTGATGACAAATTCAGCTGATATACTATGTCACTTTAAAAACATTGATATGATACATATGAAACTTACAATCTGTGGTTTGCGGAAATTAACACAGCAACATTTTTTTTCTGGCAACTTGGCCAAACATGCTACCTGTATCTGGATAGCTTGTGTTTATAAGGAAAAAAGACATTAATATACCAAGTAAAAGCATGCAGAATGCACTGGGAAAGAGTCAGATCTGCCTGATCACAATAACAAGTGGTCTGGCTCACACAGTGATCAGATCTCAGTTAGATGTTAATGCTGTCGACACAGACTGATGAAATTCTTATGCATAAACCTGCCAAGCAAGTTGAAGGTTCAGCTAACTCCACCTCTTCCTACTGTGTCCAACAAGCTAGACAACAATTACAGGTAGTAGCAGCAAAGGAAAGAGATGTAGTGTTCATTCAGCAGCATTTCTCCCCTTGACTGGGGACACGGCATGTTTGTTGATAAATCAGCCAGCCCCGCCTACCTGGTTTGCATATTGAAAGCGGCTCACAGTGCAGGCAGAACAGCGATAATAACAGTGCTCATTAATACCAGGTGTAACTGCAAAGACCAGCGTCTAGAGTGAGACTGCTTTAGACTAATGAAAAGCTCAGTAGTTTTTACTACCCTTCTCTGCTGTGTAGTATCAGTGATTGATGGTTGATTTGGAGGATGATAAGTAGGGCAATTGTGGTTATGATAGCAATAAAGATTATGATGGTGGTGATAATAGGGATGGTGTCAGACTAATGAATAGGGAGATGCAAAGACAGCATATCTAGGTGCTTCATATTCTGGGAATTGTGGTTTGGTGTTTAAACAGTTTGGCAGTTTATTAGTAGCACATTATTAATAGTATGCGAAGCTTAGGAAATGGGTGTTAGTGCTACAGTATTTGGTGAGATGAGTATAGTTATGAAAATTTGTAGGATATATGGCTGTGAGCAAAAGTATGCACATCTCTACTAAGCAGATGTGCTCGACACTGCTTTGTTTGTGATGACCTTCTTGTCTGGTGTAATTTGCTGTGTTACACAACTGTTTTCTCTTCTAGTCTGACTCACTGGATGCAGACTGTGGCTGTAAACCTGCCATTGGCTGGCTATTTAGGCTTGCATTCTCCCTCCCTTCTGCTATCTACGTATTTTTTTTACCATTTTTGAAATCTCCTTTGCTACAGGAATCAACAACAACCTCCAAGCTAACAGCCTACACACTGAAAACGGCATGTTTTGATGGAGATTTGGATCATGCAATAAGGCAGGGCTGCTTTGTTTTTTTTACGTGAATTGTTGCAAAGATCATCAACGAATAAAACACGCTACGAACGCACCTCAGAAAAGCCCAGACTCAGTCTCGCAGGACTCTCATGCCGGATCCATTTTATGACACAGTCAGTCAGAGTTAATTTACTACATGTTTTTACCTTGGCAAGTAGAGTGATAGTGACTTCACCAATGTAACAATTCGCTCCACTTCCACTCATCCAAGCTTTTGTGATATAGTCGATGACTGTGATTGGTTTAAAGAAATACAAACAAACCAGGGTGTTACTTTTTTTCCCCTGTAGCAGACTGATAGCGTGTGCTTCCAGACCTTTCTCTAGTGCTGAAAAAGTGCTAGGAAAAGGTCTGGCTATGTGAGACTATTTCACTTCTGACCTGTTGGATGAGCACTGCTCTCAGACATCCTGATCTACAAATTGAGCTCTGGTTGTATCATACATATTGAGAGCCATCAGACCTCTACAGGTCAACACAACATGAAAATATGCAGCTTTCATGTCTCAGATTTGTTTGTCACCACCTTAACATGTCAGTGTCAAAAAATTTATTTTAATACCTTTCCACTTAACTTGATTTTAGGTAATCAAAGAGGGGGTAACATGTCAACAATCAGCAGCTTTAAACTTCTTAGACTTCGGTCTGTCGAGTACTTTTCTAGTTTAAGCAGTTTGGTTTGAATATTAGGTTGTGCCTTATTTTCCTGTGAAATTATTCACTGCTATATCAATACCTTTTTGAAATTCATTCCAGGACTATATCTACATATGGCCTTCACACAGCCTTGAAATTCAGCCGGTAATGCAAAACGCCGCTGTTTGATTGATGAATTCTGGACAGCGTGTGTTAGCCTGCCTCTTTTTCCTGTCTCCACGTCTGCCATCACTGCAGTGCACAGAAAAATAAGCTGTTGTGTTTGGGAAAGTGACTGACAGCAGGCAGCAAACAGCCAGACGGCAGCTGAGGTCTGATTCACTGAGATCAACAAGCACTGCCTCTGCTGCTGTAATGTGCTCTGTTCCACACTGTCAGAGAGTGACTGCTTTACTGACTGACTGGCTGACAGATTGCCTGACTGAATGACCATTTGACTTTCTTTTCTTATCTTTCTCGATCTTTTCTTTCTTTCCTGTTTTCTGTCTTTCTGTCTTTGAGCTACATTTAGCCTTATTGCCCCATGTAAACCCCTATCAGGCTGTCTATCCTGCCAACACTGTTAAGTAATAATGGAAAAGGCCTTTAGGGTAATCACACTTAATTTTGTAACTTTAATTTCCCAATACGGCCGTACTAAGAAAAAAAAAAAAAGAATCTATTAATTTATCCACACATACTAGGAAGGATACACACACACACACACACACACACACACACACACAGGCACAGACCTCATCACGGGGGTAGCCCAACCTGAATAAATAGTGTCATTTGTGTGTATGTACACAAACATACTGCATGTTATTTCATAAATGGTTACAGCTACTTAGGACAGCACAATAACTAATGTGCACATGAGCACACAAACTCACACACACATCATGTTAATTGGCAGTGTGGTCGGGCCTATTATGAGTTAATTACTTTCTTTAACCTGATTTAGTCTCTAGTAAAGGATGAATTAACCACAGAGTACTGTGTGTGTGTGTGTGTGTGTGTGTGCGTGTGTGTGTGTGTGTGTGTGTGTGTGTGTGTGTGTGTGCGCGCCTACAAGTTATTGGATCTGAGAGAAGAAACCGTGAACGTTTGCACATCCATGTGTGTATTTTCCCTCGACACAGTAGCACTGACCCCTATTAAAATGTATTAATAGGCAAGCTAAATGTTCAGCATGAAAATCTAAGAGCTTACAGCCAAGATAATACTCTATTAAGACTGCATGTGTGTATGTGTGTGTGTATGTGTTCGTACACGCTTACACAGGCAGGGTTATCTGGGCTAGCTTGAGGCTGAAATGGAGATTTCCTTGTCTAGAATTTGCTGATGGTTTTTTGGCATCCCGGCTTTATTCTGTCCTGTGAATCAGCATGCGTTACAGCCCAGTGTCCAAGTGTTTAACATCACCATTGACTCATCTGGTGCTGTTGAATTGCCACAACAGACAGTGAGTCTAATCTGGGTTCTTTCAATTTACCTCTACATGGAACAAACACCCTGCACCTTTCCTTATCAGATCTTTCATTTTACAAAGCATGTCCAGTACCTCTAATATGTGGCATGCTGGACAGGTTCATTATGTTACTTGGAGCTTACAAATGACTAATCTGCCCACGGCAGGATCAAACAGCACTAACCGTCCTGTTCAGTGTGTGGAAGAAATTTTCAGCCACACTGTATGTCAGACATATTTTGTGTTAACCACAGGGGACTTCTGCAAAATTGTGTCAGTTATACATCATAATAGTGTGTGGATTTCAAGATTCAAAGATCCAAATTTCGAAAAACGCTCATGCCCCTGGGGGGTAATTTGCTTTAGTTCAACACAAATACATGCAATACACATCACAGCATTAGATCCATATCTCCTACGCTGACACCGTGAATCATGGAAAAACAAGACACAATGACATGGCATCTGGGGCTATAATTTGTTTAAAAACCAATAGCAGATGGAACAAAGGACAAGCTGTATCTATTAGTGCTACCTTTGGGGAGACTAAACCTCCTCCCTGATGTGAGCATCTGTAACTCAACATGAAGAGGATGTTGAGGGTCCAAAACAATCATCTGTGCCTTTGAGATGGCTCTAACTTTATACAAGTGCTGAAGGTCATCAAAGGTAGCATCAGCAATCTTACAGCACAGCTTGACAAATGTATCTGCTTTGTTCCTATTTTTAAGACTCAGGCTGCCAAACCAGCAAATCATAGAGAAAAAGGTCAGATTCAATAAAAGAATAAAGACACATTTTAGAGCATCTGTATTTGCATTAAATTTAAGCTTCTCATCCAGGACAGTGCCCTCATACTTGTGTTGCTGCAATGCTGCCACTTGCTCACCCTTAGTTACACATGGGGGAGGGACAGGGGAAGAGGCCTCCTTTGAAAATCAAATGTTTCTTTCATTTATTTGGAGGAAAGACTGGTCACTCCAGTTGACAAATTCATCAAGGACCGGGCCATGGTGTGGCTCCACACTCTGCAGAAAACTCACAATCACTTTGGCATACTTAAAGACAAATCTTGATACAGGGTGTCTCTGGCATCATTTGTATATAAAACAAAAAAAGAGGTCAAAGCACACCCTGAAGGGATCCAGTGGAAAAAACAAGCTACAGACAGGGTTCCATTAACCTGCACCATCTGAGATGTGTTTGTTAAAAAGTCAGTGAGCCAACATACTGTACTGAACTCTGCATTAAAGTTAGGTTGGAGTCTGTGTGCAAGAACATGTGGCTAAATACATGTAAAAACAAAAGAAAAGTCAATTAAAGCTGCAAGCAGCGTTGGGCGGGACCTTGCACCCACGCCCGTCGCCCCTTGCTCGTGGAAATGATAGCAGGTTAAACATGAAGGCAGTTCAGCTTTTCTGCTGAGATCAGCAGGCGGAAATTGTATTGTAGCGGATGGGACACATGGAGGGTAGTCATCGTCTTTGGAGGCTCAGTGTTCAAATTCAAGTTCAATTGTTCCTGTCAGTGTTAAAAGCAGACACTTTTCTGAACGACGACAAAAATCTCTACTAATTTAGAAAAAATGGTGTGTGTGGCTCAAAGAATGCACCTGGGATGGCGATTTTAAAAGGTTTTTTTTGACAGTTTTCACAGCAGCTCTGCGCTCTGGCTGATGACGTCACCCGCTGTAGCTGTCACCACTCTGTCTCATAGAAACCCATTGTAAAGTGAAAATGTGCTCGTGGTACTTCAACAGGAATATCTCATATCTAATATCTTTTTGAAGAAAACACATTTTTGGGCGGTAGTAGTGCAGACATTTTATAGATTAAATATCTGATTTTAGAGACAAATCTGATTTGTTTGCAGTGGAAGGTAGCATAAATATCTTATATCTTGTCCTCTACTGTTTCGACCACAAAGCATTTTTATTATTACATTAATGATGTGATATATGATGTGTCATATTTCAGCTTTCAATGCTATATGGGCTTTGCCTGAACAAATGTATGTTTTTTGTTTGCTAAAGTAATTACACATTAACAAATGTAGAATATGTCATTCCACATTGTGGCAATGCTGACATTTGGGGTCAACTCCTTCTTAGACAAACTCATGAACAAACTGTGGTAAAACTCCAGTAACAGAAATGCAAATAGGCTTATGTATTGAACTATGATTTACAGCTGGGGTCTCTAAAACCCCAAACAGGGGGATAATAATTCATTTTCTGTAGTTGTTGTGAAAATCATGTTTATCAAGAATTTTCAGTAAAAGATCATCCAGTACGCAGATGATAAAACAATGTTCAGTGTGTTTTTGAGCCGTTAAAGACTACCTGTGACAGTGCATGATATGGAGAGACTTATCAAAATAGAAACTCAATATAATGTATTTTTTTACATTTGACAAGTACAACAATTTAAATTTGTTTTAGATCTATTTTTATTTTTATTTATTAAATGAAGTGCCAAATTAAGAATGTTATTTGATGTGGGAGGACACCGGATCACCCGGAGTAAACCCATAATAACAGTAAAGAATGAAGGAAGTTTAACAAATCAATTGCCAAATTAAGACTGTTATTTGATGTGGGAGGACACCGGATCACCCGGAGTAAACCCATAATAACAGTAAAGAATGAAGGAAGTTTAACAAATCAATTGCCAAATTAAGACTGTTATTTGATGTGGGAGGACACCGGATCACCCGGAGTAAACCCATAATAACAGTAAAGAATGAAGGAAGTTTAACAAATCAATTGCCAAATTAAGACTGTTATTTGATGTGGGAGGAAACCGGATCACCCGGAGAAAACCCATAATAACAGTAAAGAATGAATGAAGTTTAACTAATGAATAGCCAAATTAAGAATGCTGTTTGATGTGGGAGGAAACCGGATCACCCGGAAACATCTCATGAAACAACAGCGATGAATCAATCATTGTGGGCTGAGCGCCAAGTGTTCATGGATGCTAGTAACGTAGAAATTCCCATGCATATACCAGACCTGCGCGGGGCCGCTGTGACTGGCTGCACAGGGCTGCTGTAACTAGCCTCTGGCGTCATGTCATTTTGTGAAAGCGGCCCCTCGGCAGAGAAAGGTGCATATTCCTGATGTAGAGTGTCCTGTTCTCTAAGGTAGTTTTCTCTCTTCATCCTCATGGCCGTACACTTTGCCTCCAGAGCTTTTTCTTTGTCTGCTTTTTTACTAAGCTTCTGGAGATTCTTGCGCAGGGCGTTATTCTGCTGTTTCAAGGTGTTTTTCTCCACCCTTAGGGTATTGTAAATGCTGGTCAAAGCTCTTTCACCTTGGAGGGTGTTTCGGAGCTCCTCAACCTGAAGCTGAAGACTGTTGTTGTTTTGGGTCAGAGCTCCGATCTCTGACCTAATGGCATTGTTTTTTTCCTCCACCTCTTGTTCTTTGGAGAGCTTTATTTGCAGCTGCTCACGTTGTCTTTCCAGAGTGTTCTTTTGGTTGGTGACAGCTTTCTTCTCTGCCTTCAGTTGGTTATGATGTGCCCTTGGATTACTCAGAACTTTGAGTTTGTCGTCCAACACCTTGATTTCCTCAGATATACTGTTGTTGTGTTGCTTCAAGGTAATGATGTGTTCCTTCACGTTGTCGTACTCGTTTATCTTGTTTGTCCAGTCTGTTATGTCATTAAGCTTTGTGTAGAGCTCAGAATGGACTGTACTCAGGAACGTACTTTCCTCCAGCAGGACTTTCTCTTCAGCTTCCAGTTCTAAGGTTCTCTTCTTAAAATCTTCTCTCATCTGGAGCCGATCCTTGGCATCCTGGATTTCCTGTTTCAAATCAATGTTTTCTTTCTTTAAAACATCAATGGAGTCCAGGGTTTTTGTGAACTTGTCTTCATAGATCTTGAAGCTGTCCGATTTTTCTTGGAGAGCCTGGAGTTCCTGCTTCAGGGCATCATTGTGACGGCTCATTGCTTGTTGATGTTGCACTGCTTTACATAGTTCCTCTTTTTCTCTCTCAAGATGCTGAAGTTCTTTCATTTTCTGCGTCTTCTTTTTCCTTTCAGCATCATGATCTGCTTTTACCTTATCATATGGAGCCAACTGATTCTTGAGGTCCTGAATACTTTGTTTCAGACTCTCACGTTGAAGGTCCAGTGCCTCGTTTGACATTTTTGTTGTTTTGTAGGTGTCAGCCATATTGCACTGATGTTGGACCTTGTTTGTTAGCACCCTCACTTGTCTCTGGAGGGAGACACACATTTTCCTTGCAGATTTTTCTTCTGCTGTCACTGCATTGTGTTCTTCCTCTGTGATTTCACAGCTCTTGAACTGTCTCTTCATGGTGTGAATTTCTTGGTGCAGTGTCTTGAGCTGTTCAGTGATGGCCAGTAGGTTCATAGCCATGGCATCGAAGTCGCAGTCCGCATCCATCTGTTCCTGGTCGAGCTCCATGTCCTCCTCCTCCTCCTCCTCAAAGGAGTCCAGAGGAGTCTTGGTGTTTTTGTGGGAACTCATGTTTTTCTTTCTCAAAAGTTGAAATTGAAAAGTTCTTCTCTGTGTACAGCAGAAATACAGAATCAGGCTGTATTGTCAGTGCTGAAGTGATTATAACCAATGCAGCGCAGTGAAATGGTAATGAACACACTCCGTATTGGTGGCAGTCCAAGTGTAGGTTAGGTGTGATCAAGCCCCTATTTATTGGCAAAAAAAACCATGCCTTGTGACATCACAGTGACATCACATCATATCTTAGACTGTGTCTGTCCACTTGTGGTTTAGAGTGTTGACCTAACAAAGCTCAAGTTCAAAGCTCTCTGTGACATCACTTCCTGTGCTAGAATAGAATTGCTACAAAACAAAACAAAACAAAAAACAGCTGTTGCCTTGGCAACAGTGGACTGAGTTGCATTTCAGGTAACAGGCATGAATGGCATGTTTAAAATTAAAAAAAGCTGTTATGTCTAGTTGTGTTGTTTCCATGATGTTATTTCTGTAAATTAGGGACGTTCAGTCAGTATTTGTGAGCATGATCTACTCTCTTTCAAAGCCAGTAACCAAAAGTAATTTTCATACTTGTGATGTCATTAGGAATAAAGTCTGGAGCTGCTCCATAGACATTGAATGGGGGCCTGATTTTGTGGAACCACAGAATGTTTGTTGTCTTTTAAATACCAAAATTGACCTTATGTTATTGTAGTGTTCTTGGTTCTGAAAAAAAAAAAAAGTACGCTTATAGACTCAGCCACAATGCTTATATACGATAACCTCCAGGTAGATAAACCTCGCATCATGTACATTAAAATCACAAGGTGCTGAGCAGACGTTTCCCCAAGTACTTAAAATCAACATGACAGTCCCTGTATCAAAGCCACCAGACTCCACTGACAAAATGGTCATTTTACACAGCAGGACACTGACTAGCTGGTCTACCGCTGCCTCAATTATGAAGTGTGTAAGGTAGAGTGGACCAAATACTCAAATATTATGTACACTCACACAGATCTAGATTTTTTTAGGTGGCCAAAATAGGATTTTGCTGCAGCCTCTACACAGCAGTACCTATCTCAGCTGCCATGTCAGTCCATGGAGGGCCGTTAAATTAAAAGTAATTTGCTTTCGTAACTAAAGAGGACATAGTTAACTGAAGGATTAAAATTCTTAAATCACAAATAAGCAGGATGAAAATTTAACTGGTTGTAGACATTATTTTAAGGAAAACTGAGGTTAACTGTAGGAGAAAAAATGCAGGTTGTAGCTTTAATTTCAGCAAGTTTGTTTTATTGGTTACTGTAGCTGTCAGTCAGCGTGCTAGACGGTGATTGGTGGAGATGGAAATGAGGGACATCGGAGAAGGGACAAGTGCAAAAAAGAGAGGGAAAACGAAGACAGGAACAGAGAAAAGAGGAGAAAAAAGTGAAGTATAGCTACAGACTGTGTACGTTACTTTTAGTCTCAGTAGACTGGAATGAGTGCTTTGTGTGACTGTGTTTGAGCTAAAGCAACATAAAGTTGTCGGCGAGCCGCTGAAGAGAGGACGCCATTTGCTGATCGCTGGAACAGGACAGCCAGTGTCTGTGCTAGCTAAAGCCAGCTAAAGCTAGCTAGCAGATAAGCGTTGCCTAGGCTAGGACTGCCTGAGTGTAAGCTAAAGACAGATAATTAAAAGCTAGTAGGATAGAGTTGCTGACTGAAGAAAACAGCGTGAGTGTGATTCTTCTTCCTGAGAGGAAGTCGGTCTTGGAGCCCACTGCTGTGTGTCTTCCTGAGAGGACATGGTCACCATTGCTGTATTGTTTCACCACGGAGAGGATTGCTGTGTTGCTGCTGTCCTCTGGTTTTCTTATCGGACCCACTGTTTTCCAGGATTGACGTGAGTTAAAGTGGTTGTGTTTCATTCTGTTAAAGAGACGGATTTTATCGGCTGCACCACACCCGAGCAACACACAGGCCTGCAAAGTTTGTTATTTTGTATGTGTGGGCCCACTACAGAGTTGAGTTAACTAAGGTTATTTGATATTTTGATACTGATACTATGACGAATTCCAGAGTTGTGATATTTTGTTAATACTGATACAGTTCTGAGGGTTTCCTATGAGAGTAAAAGAGTGTAATATTTCTGAGGTTATTTAACTTGAATTTTGTGTGAAAATATTTTGATAAAGCCAATTAAAGGGTGCCTAGTTTGGTTGGGTATGATGTTGGAAAATTTGGGGTCTGAGTATTAATAGTCCTATTTTATTTCATTCAAACTGAAACCAGTGAATATAATTTGTACATTTTGGCAAGAGGAAAAAATATCAGTAAAGTAAGTTTGGTTTATTCTTTATTGAAGAGAGTTGTTGGGGGTCAGTTATTGAAAGTACAGTGTATGTTTATGGTGAATATTTCTACTGCTAAGACTGTCAGCTTACTAAGTGTAGATCATAGAGAATTTTAAATTCACTCATACAGGTAAACCTTTGTGGTACCTACCTTATAAGCCCGACCCAGACACCCCATCATTCCAGCCTAAGGTGAGCTGACGTAGCCTAGACTCATCATAGAGTGTTGGGGTGCCACAAATATTTACACCATGTTGTTACACATCGTGACACAATGAAATTTATGAAGCATTTTATGGGTCCGAACCCCACTTCTGTTCATGTCCTACCACTTTGGTGTCAGTGTTGAGATATGTAAAGTGAGCTAATTTGATGATATGTCAATATATCATATTGTCATATAATCATATCATATTGCAATATATCATACCATAATGTCTTGTGAGTTTATTTATCTATTTTTGTGTATTGATTACAGTGGTTGCTCTCATATTTCGTCTGTTCAGGATGTGTGTGCGTCATCACCTTTTAGACCTCATAAAATTTTCCCGCATTTCTGATCTGTGTGCCAATTTTGGTCAGTTTTTGAGCATGTTTAGGGGGTCAAATTTGGATTTTCGTCTGCGGAAGAATAAAGAATCTGAAAAGCAAAAACAATAGGGCCTTGACTGCAGCAGGGCCTCCTCTTTCAGAGGAGCCCTTGCCTTCGGCTCGGTCCCTAATGATAGGCAAAAGTACCTCAGTACAAGATTTAACAGAGTAGTTATAGCTTCCTCCACCCGCCTTTTTGCCTTGTTGGCAAACTATAAGGCCATGCAAGCCATACTAGCAGCATGGCTTTATGGATGGCAATGTAGATTTGTCAGTTAAACAGCCAGTTTGTCCACTTTGGTCTAAATTGAAATATCTGTACAAGTAGAAAGTGGATTGTTTTGACATGCATGGTACCCAGACGATAAACCCTTATGACTCTGGTGATCTTGGATCTCTCCTCTGGCACCATTAGCAGGCCAGTGCTGGGTACATGCTCAGAGAGCCACTAGAATTGCTTTAGATTTTTAGTCTTGTTTAAACAAAAATAACAACAACATAGTATTAATAATAATCATTTCATTTGTACAGCACTTTTCAAGCTGGGAGCACAACATGCTTTTTTAAAAAAGACCATCACAAATACAAAAAGAAATACTCAAGAATAGCAAAACAGCACACAGTTGGTTGCTTGTAGTTTAACTATTAAAATGAACTTTAAGTCAGGTGGTACACAACACAGCTGTATCCTGTCTTCTCTGTTGGGAGAAAAGGCAGGTCTGTAAGTGTGTCCTGATTTAAAAGCAGAAACACTGTCCGTCAGTCGAATACGAACAAGAAGACTGTTCCAAAGCTGAGGTTGCCAGTACAGCAATGCTCAATCACCATTTGACCTTAACTTGGGCTCTTGAACAGCTAGCAGGCTAACCCAGCAGATCTGAGAGGCCTTTTTGGACAGTAAGGAGTAGAGAGTTCACTTATGTGCTCTTTCGCCGGCCATGAGAAGCCCTCTAAGTCATGAGAATTTTTTTTAAATGGTTTCTTAAAGAAACTGATAACCAGTGCAAGGAAGGCAAAAACTGAGGTGATGTGAGACGAGCGTTTGGTCTTTGTCAGAAGTGTGGCTGCAGAGTTCTGCACAGTCTGAAGTTGAGCTACGTCAGGTGTTAAGTGTCAAGTACAGCTCAATCCTTCGACTCCTGCAATTTGATCAGATGAAGAAGTGATAGTACAGGTTAGAGTCCGTGCACTGCACCTGAAGTGCTGCATAACTCCAGGATGAAATGGCCTTATAAGCCATCACCAACATCTTCTGGGATATTCACCCGCCTCTCCACCACTGGGTCAGATTCAATGGTCAGTCACAGCCATGTCTCTGACTCTGACTGAATTTTCAGGCTCAAAGAAGCCATTGGTTTGTGGCATTTTGGTTTGTTCGGAGCCAGATTTGTGACCATGTTTGGACAAGAGGATGGGAGTTTGGAGGAGTGAGGCCTGAGAACCTGAGGACATTGCTGTGGTAGCGACTTGTCAATCACAAAGTAGCCCTGCCTCAAAGCCTTCCTTGTTTTATGGTCTATTTTGCATTAACCCTTTGGGCCCGAATGACCCAAAGTGCGTCCAAATTCACGCCTGTTCTTTTTTATGGATTTTCTCTGCAACCGTTCGTCATAGCGAGAAGCCACTCATATCACGTGAAACAGCGGAACCGCAGCTTTCTGACAAGACCAAGCGCTTGTCGGTAGTACACTGTTTTCATAAGGAAAAAAATGATAGTTATGCTAAAATTATGTATAACAAAGCTTTCATACAGCTATGCACACACATTACTCTTGCATGGATTCGGGAATGCGTGGTCACACAGAAATGCCATGCATATCACATGAAAGCGCAGGACCGGAGCTTTCCGATGATACCAAACACATCATTGTGCTGTCATCCCATCATGCTATATTTACAGATCAATTGTCTACAAAATAAAAACCTGACGAATTTCTTTACGATCCGTTATACAGATCATGTTATCAGTCACTTCATATAGTGAGGAATATCATATCTTACCATGTCTTAGGCTTGCGTGTGTTTCTCCCTGGGATGCAACTAATTATGCATGCATGACGTAACCTCAGGTCACGTTCGGGGCAGGTCACTTCATGTCCGCCTGGCACAAACCACATGTTTTGGACAACTGTGAAGTGACAATGTCCCACCATCATGGTTCTTATATTGCCAGATTCCAGAGAGTCTCTCCTCTTTATATATGGCAGAATATGTCTACTTCCAACTTGCTATGGTGAGATACATGTAGAAATGTAAGAATTTAGTAACATGGATTTTTTTTTTCATTGATATAAAAATTTATATAAAATACAGGCATAGGACATAGGACATGTAATGATGGCAATTCTGAATAGCCCAGATTGTCCTGAAAAAAAAACAAGATATAGCATGGGTATGTAGCTTTTATAATGACTTGTGATATGAGCTTAAAAGTAACGGCAGTAAAAATACCCCAAAAAAGGCCAAGGGCCCAAAGGGTTAAATGGAACCATAATTTACAAAATGAACAACACATGCTTTATTTTTATGTAACTAGCAATTGAAACCATAAACTCATTGGGAAAATGTTTACTGAAGTAATAATTCAAGTGAGGAGAAGTAGGGTTGTTTTCTCAGAGACTTCATATTAATCAGACTTATTTTTGCCACCGGTGGAGTCGCCCTCTACTGGCCATTAGAAAGTGTGCAGGTGTAAGGCACTCCCACATTGACTTCACTTTTCAGACTTGGAGGTTGTTGCTTGTTTCAGACAGGGTGGTTTAAGGACAAAAGAGATCTTGCCTGAATGCAGAGTTAATCATCTGATTTGAAAACTAAACAACTTAATTGGTGTGATGACATGCATGTGTGTGATGGTCTGACTCATTACAGCGAGAGCAGCCTAGGGTGATAGTCACAGACCAAAAGAAGAGTGGTTTTGGCAGATGTTTTTGTTTTGTAGTTTTTAATTCCCATTTGGCATGATTTTTATGTTAAAGTCACCTGCTAATCAGTACTACATACACTAGTACTACAGAAGAGACAACCAAACTGTACCGATCAATACTCCACAGGATAATCGAATTTACTTTATCTAAAATGTAATGGCTTTCACTTGTGTCTGTTAAAGGGAGAAATGTCTATTTTATATCTTTAGGTTTTATAATGGCATCCACTAATTTTCCATTAATTTGATGGAATAGTGTTCTGGTAACCATTTATAAAGATGGAGACTTTTTTTGAAACACTCAGGACATGTAGTGCTTATGCAGTAACCCAGTAAATTAAAAGAGCAAAAGCCAGGTAGACCTACCTAATGCTCAAAGAATAAAAACAATAATGTAGTGTGGTAAAACTAAGGAAGACTATGCAGGGTTCTGTTTAGAGTTGAGTCTGGGGAGCATTAAGACATTCTTTGATGGTGACTCCCTGCATCATCACGCTCGTGTTTCCTGTAGCTTGAATAATCAGAGTGTTTATAGAGACATTCCGCACATTCTCGTACCTTGCATTTGTGTCCCTCCTAGTTTTTTCCACATTCTGTCTCAGCGTAGACGTGAAAATATCCCTGCTGTCTGATAAAATACCTCTCACTTTTACACCAAATGATTATGTGTCTACTCTCAAGCATCTTGGAATGGAATGTTTCTCAAAGATATGTAAAGCAACAAACACTCAGACAAGGAGCATGATATGAATAGTTTGGGAATATGTGGATATGTGGATAGTGTTGGCATGAATGTGGTGACTGTGGACAAACCCAATGAATATCATAACCTTTGTCTCCGTAAGAAGGGTATTTGGATTTAATAGTTGTCTTACATCCTTGTTGCATCACTTGTTTGTTTTGTAATTCTCACCCCCATAGTGTTTTTGTTTATAATGTTACCTGCCTAACCTTCCAGATGAATACATTTCCTTATATTACCT
This sequence comes from Cephalopholis sonnerati, assembly GCA_019142605.1. Classification (NCBI taxonomy): domain Eukaryota; kingdom Metazoa; phylum Chordata; class Actinopteri; order Perciformes; family Serranidae; genus Cephalopholis; species Cephalopholis sonnerati. Next base: position 10,847,144 of record JAGQAX010000004.1, on the reverse strand, counting down.
CATCAGAAAGTCTGTTTGCACAATTTATACATTTTTCTTTTTTATTATTAAAACTAGTCACACTCTTTTTTAGACTTTAGAAACTTCAAAATGACATCTGAATGACAAGCAGCTTAAAGTTACACAGTATTATCTGCAGTACCGTGCAGTGGGTGAGTGGGTAGACATTTCTTGCACTTTGATAGCAGTTTTCTACCTCAGTATCCTGATGCGACTGCGAACCCTAAATATTTAGAGGAGCTGCTGATCATAACTGTCCATAGTACAGGATCTCTTTGTCCTCTTGTGCATCCAGAGGCTGTATGTATAGATGGACAACACATCCTCACTTTCTCCCACTGTACAAAAATGAAGCCAAAATATCCTGACTATGGCGCTGCCATCTTGCGATGGTGACATCAATGAAGCCAGAGTCTTTGCAGTAGCGATCTCTGCAGTATCCAGTTGCTGCCCATATGCCTGTCAGACAAATAGCAAGCAGCACCATTCATTGCGAGCACATGTCACAGAGGTGGTAGGGTTTATGACTTTTACTGCAGCCAGTCACCAGGGGGGCGATTGAGGTGTTTTGGCTTCACTTTTGGGGAGCTGTCATGTTGTCCATTTTTATTACAGACAATTCCAAGGCATCTTTTGGTTGCTAGGAAATGACATTCCACTTTGATTTCCGGGCCAGCCACTACTGCATGTAAACAGCATAGGATATGCTGAATTTTAGTCCTCCTGAACTGAAATACACACTTGGGGAAATGGTGAAATTAGTTTTAGGAGCTTGCCGTTTAATGCGAGGTTGTTCCCTTGGACGAGGTGCAAATGTGATATCAGAAATAAAAGCCTGCCTTAAAGAAATGAACCAGCCCAAAGTGTGAATTGCAGTAGTCAAATGAAAGAGCGGTAAACTCCAGGGTCTATGTTGTTACCTAGCAACCGGAAGATGCATTGAAACGGTCCATACAGTCTATGGCACAGAGCAGCAACTAAACCACTGTCAACCTGTGGAACTAAGGAGACAAAGTAAATGCTCTGTACAGAGACTGATGCTGATCCTGAGGGCAGAGTGAATGTTCATTTGAGACATGATGTGTCATTAATAACATTTTGAATAAAACACCACAGCTAATCAGTTTGTACATGTTGGGCCTGTATTTTTAAAACCTTCTTTTGTTTGTTTAGCAGCGTCTGAGTTGGTTGCAGGTTATTTTTGATCATATGGGTCATATTGTTTGTCCAATGATAATGTTATTTCCAGGTTTCAGATTTGTTTACCTAAAACTACATCTGTCAGTTGTTTATTCTAAACATTAAAGGGGTAGTGTGGATTTTTTGAAGTGGGGTTGTATAGGGTACTTATCCATAGTCAGCAGGTTGGAGTCTGACTCGGATGCACTCGGATGCTAAGCGATGTACTGCTGTGGATGTGAGTCAGCAACAAAATGTAAAAAAGTCCCTCCTAAAAAAATCAATATCAGTCTAAGTGTTTGCAATGTTGAGGTTATTTTCACAGTTTTACCTTTTCATGAGACAACCTCTTTCAATGGGGAAGCTGGGAAGCAGCATCAGTTCCCCATCTATGCTTCGTCATATCCACCAGATTCCTTTGAGAAAAACAGTAATTTCAGCTTGCTGAAAATGGGAGCTGCTGGTCTGCCAATGCTTCGAGTTAGTTAACTGTGTTACTTTTGGTGAATCCAAACTAACCCTTTTATTTTCCCATCGGAAATCACTGTCTGACATTAAGGTACAGCAGTGGAAATATTCTCATTATAGCGTACATTTAAACTAATAATGATATTTTTAGGAGGGATTTTTTTTTAGGTGGCTAAATTGTTGTTGCTGACCCCTCCACAGCATCACATTGCTTAGCTTCAGTGTCGGACTCCAGCCTGCTTCTCCAAACTGGGGTATGCAGACTAACATCTACTGTTATAATATTAATTATTATTATTATTATTATTATTATTATTATTATTATTATTATTATTATCATATTGTAATATTCTGTCTATGGATAAGTTATACAGCCCCATACAGCCCTTCTCCAAAAATTAAAACTATCCCTTTAATACATTTGTTTATAAAATTATTGCTAATATGCCCACTTGTGTGAAATATATAAACAAATAAACAGAAACATCATCATTCTAAAGTTGAAAAAAAACATAAACAGGGCACTAGTCTTTATTTCAGTGACCCAGTCTAGGTTAGAGGGCCTTTTACACTGGAAACACTGGTATTGTAAAGTAACTAGAATGTGAGGAAATTTAGACTTTATTAGACTTTATTTAGACTGGCTTAAGATAAAGACAGAAGATAAAAGATGTAATTTTTAGACTGGAGATTTCTACCAGGAAGCATGGAAGAATTAAATACTTGAACTGAAAGTCAAAGCTTTATTTTAAGAACAGTGCTTGTGACATCCAAGTTTGTCACAGAGTGCTTTACAGAGAATATGGGACACTAATCCTGTTAATAGAAAAGTGAAACAAAAGCAGACCAAGTCTGTCAAACTCCAGGAAGACAGGGATGGGGCTATGTGTGCGCTTGTGTGTATGTGGCTGTGTAATTTATTTCCTCGTGAGCTGTACATCTCTGTCATCTGTTCCCCTGGTGGTGATGGAGACACATTGTTGCCAAGTGATCGCTCAGGCCCCCATCCACCTCCCTAATCTGCAATATGTTCACTTTGGCATGTCTGCTAATATTTGATACCTCTGGGGCACCTCAAAGACACTCTCTCTCTCTCTCACACACACACGCACACAGATTTGCAATGTGCTCCATTTGGCAGATTGCCTCATAATTGGTACCTTTTGTACTTGTCCACTTGTGCACAAACACATTCAGAAACACATTTGCATTATGATGCTTATTACCACATTTCATTCATAAAATATCCCACAACCCTAAAAAGCCCAAACCCTAATTTTGTATGATCTCCTTTTTAATTCCTGTCATTTTGTAGGCATTTGGTCTGGTTTGGATCGCACACATGCACACACATATTGGCAGTCTGCTGTGTGTGTGAGACAGACAGGTGTAGTACGCCATATGCTGACTTGGTTAAAAAGGTCAGCCCTCTTGCGGTCTCATTATAGTATCCAGGTAGATATTCAAGTTTCACTGTTGCAGTTTGAAAAGCCAAATCCCTCACACTTCCCGTCATTTCACTCACACATCATTTATATGAGAACATTTCTTGGCACGTTGTGTACCTGGAGATTTCCGGCTGCATCTCACCGTTGTTTTATTTTATAAGAGAGAGACAGAGTGACAGACAGAGGGACAGACAGGCGGGGAAAGAGAGAGATTGCATTATGACAAGCAGAGGAGAGACAGACTTTAGTGAGAGTGTGTGTTGTATTTTTCAATGACAGGATCTATAAAGCTGCGTCTCATCGCTGAGTCAGCATGTCTGAACACACACATCAGTACACACTGTATCTTACGTTGAACACACACTCATGCACACACACAGACACACAAGACATGGCTCTAAATTAATGTAAGATGTATCTATCACTAAACAAGATTTATTTTCAAAACAAGTTATATATTTTCTTATCAGGAGGCGATAAACTGGAAAAGGAATTCATTTATGTGCTTGACAGGAACTGCCTGCCTCCCATTAGCTGAGTTTAGTCTGGCAGAGGTTAGTTGTGTTTTGGTCCGGTTTTGGTTTGGATCTTCCCTGATTGGTCAAACCAAGCCAGCCAGCAGCAGGATTTGGAAATAATGAGCACATCTTGCGCAGAAGCAGCCGACAACAGCCAGGCTGCTGACAGTTTGTCATTATTTTTACCAGCATTTAGCTCCTCCAAGCACACATTTTAATATCCCAGAGGGCATACAGTTTGCAAGCAGACAGGAAGTGAAAACATGATATAAACACACTCAAATCATATCTAAAAACACAAAAGATAGGCAGTTTTAAGAGCTTGAAATTATAATACTCGGATGTGATATACATGAGATGATACATCATCTTATCTACAAACTATGAACAGGAAGAATAGAGAGTGACAGTCACTTGCTAGGTTGTGGTAAGCTTTGGCCAGATTGTGGATAAGTTTGGCTCTGTCACACTCCAGCCATGTTTGGCCTGGCTGTAAAGACAATAGAGACACTGGTTGTGAGCCAGTAGCTCAACGACTGTGTGTCCGTGCCATCGGCATATTAGGCCATGGCAAAGTTTTACCTCCTCTCCCAGCCAGGAAAGTCAAGTCAAACTTTGCGTGGCACATTTACAAGTAAACTCAGTTTGTGTAAAAGGTAAGAAACAGATGAGGGACACAACGTGAAGCCTGAAACCCACAACACGGTGCTGGTATTTTTGGAAATAGGCAAGAAGCTCTGTATAGAATGTAGAAACAGATAGTGTATGTGATGGGATAAACAATGTGGGCTTTTAAAGCCAAGTATTTTTACACTGAAGCTGCAAATACTGTTTTCTTTACATAACTATTTTTATGCCAAGAAATGTATTGTAGAGAGGGGAAAAAACAGACAACTCTCCAGTGAAACACCAAAAAGCTATAACACTAATCTGACCTTTCAGTACTACTTCCAATCTAGGCAAAGGTCTTCCAATTGAAAATTAGTATAATATTGACCAGCTGTGTAATATGCCATCAATCAAAGCGCATCATATCTATTCTATCAGAGCATATGCAGATGGGTGTAAATCATAGTTTTCAATAAGTACCAGTATCTGCCTCACATACTGGTCTAACACAAACACACATGGACCCACGTGTAACCACCTTTTGGACTACAGTAAGGCTGGGTTGCACCAACAAGGATTAATTAGTTGCACCAAACTTTAAAACTAGCTTAAAGATAAGAAAGAGAAAAATTAAACCTCTCTTTAAATCTCAGTTCAGTTTTTATACTTAACCCAGATTAAATGTAATTCTATCACCAAAAGTTTGAACTCCAATTTAAACTGTGATCCAGAGTTCACTTCAAACCTACAGTTGAGGAGGTCTAACGTTTACAATGGTTGCCTTTTTGAGACTGGTTCAGCAAAACAATCAAGTGTGAGACAGACTCAACTCATTTAACTTTTATGATGATGATGAATTTTTGTCAAAATACCAGTTCACCAAGGAAACTGTTTTGGAGCTGAACAGGAAGATTGGACCAACTGTCAAACATGGCAGTGACAGAAACGCAGCTGTACCACCGATGCTCCAACTCTTGGTAGCCCTGAGATTTTATGCCACCAGTTGTTTCCGGAGGGTTGATGGGGACTTGCTTGGCCTACACAACTGGCAATATTCTTCCATTAATTCAGCCAGCAGGTTTTTCTCAAAGGAGGAAATAAACTGAGCCTCTCTGCCGAGCCATCATGTCTACTGTTAACCTAGCATGTTTTGAGCTAGCTAGCAAAAGTGTTTCGTGTTATGGAAAAGCAGCCCTATACACCTCTCTTTTATACTTACTAGGTGCAGACAGCATGCTGATGATGCATGCATTTATTTTAGTATTTGTTTATTTATTTATTATTTTAATTTCCATATAACACTTGTCCCTATTGATTAAACTCAGTTTAATCCTGGTAAAAAAAATAAACTTGGCTTTTCTAAACCAAGATTAATTTTTAGTGGTGCAACATTTGCTGATTTTAAACCTAGTTTTACAAAACTGTGATTAGAGCTAATCTTAGATTAAATTAATCCTTGTTGGTGCAACCCAGCCTAAAAGTCCTTGGTTTTTAGCAGGGTTTTAAGAACAGTATCTGTTATTATTTATATGTATTCGGATATATATTTTGAGTGGTAAGTTCATCTTAAAGTCATAAAAGGAACATGTCTTTTAGTGTCTCATATGTCTTTAGAGTCCAAAATTAGTCATCAAAATCGAATTGAATTGAATGACAGCAGAGGGTGGAAAATACTGTCACAGAAGGGTTTACCACTAATGAGTTATTCTCAATAAACAGATATCTGCATATGTGTGTAGAATGTGGCAACAGGATAACAATTTGGTCATGGAAGTGTTCTCTTTCTGTTTGTACTTTGTTTGTAGTCTGAGTAGTATTACCCAGTCATGTCTGAGTTGCAGGTAAACAGTCCATGTGGATAGCAAGAGGCAGAACACACGGGCCAAAATACAATTTTGGAGCCCCTCAGCTATCGTTGGATTACAATTTAGCTTCATATTAGTTTTTTTTTAACAAGTATCTGCTTTCATATGTGGATCTCTGTTAACAAAGATAAGCCAAAATGACCGGCACATGGATGCGGAAGTCTTGGCTCGGATATCCGCTGACTAAACCAGAACCCCCAGAATATTGGCTGTTGTCCTCAGAGGCTTATCGTCGTCAGAATGATAGCCTATGGCTTCTGAGATTGCTGACGATTTAGCTCACAATCATCAGCAACTGACCAACAGGAAGTAGTAGGATTAGTACTGTAGGTGGCATTTGACATATTACATAATATAGAAAAGAAACACACACAAGGGCTGTACTGAGGTGCTGATCACTGGCAGTAGACTTGAAAATAGGAAACAAGTGCCACACAGTCTGGCTCCATATGCATTTCTCTTTTATTCAGATGACATTTCAGCCCTCAGGCCTTTTTCAAGATCAACAATTATTGTTAATCTTGAAGAACACCTGAGGGCCAAAACGTCATCTGAGTAAAAAAGAAATGTATATAGAGCCAGACTGTGCGGCACTTGTTTCCAACTTTCATTCAACGTATTACAACCTGGTGATCCAAAACTAGCTGCAAGCTCTAAAAGTGCAAAACCATGACTTTCTGTTAAAGGCACAATCTCAGCTCTAATTTCAAACATGTGAACCCAAAGTGTTTGAGAGGCCTTAAAGTAGTCATATGACATTAAAAACATATGTAGCATACACTTCAAGTTTATTAAGAGCCAGTATTTATGTAAGTTATTGTTTTTTAATGGTGATAGTTTACAACATTCTCATAATTCATGGGGTCAAAAACTGCTGATTTGGCTTTTAAAGATGCATTACATGATTCTGTGTTGATATCATATCACTCAAGATTTAATTGCATTTCTTAAAGACTGTCTGATGCAGTTCTATATAAGGAAAATCTTAGTTGAAAACTATAGTTTTTTGTCATTTGAATAAATTTTTGTTTGATTTCCATTTGATATTTTGTATAATTATTACTAAGCTAGTAGGATGTAGAGTATGAAGTCAGAGTAAAGCTTCATTCAGCTTGACGAAGACAGAGTTGTCTTGCTCGGGGCCTGCTGGCTGGTGAACTTAGTGCAGCAGCCTTGGGGGCAGGAGACACAAAGCCTGAACACACAGTCCTGTGTCCCTTCCAAAGTACCAGTGTCTCTCCGAGACATCATGATCGTCTCCAGACGTCTCGTCCTGGAGCTTTGGAGCAGCAGTGGGACAGAGCCCTGGAGGTGAGGCTGAGTTTAGAGCTGATCCACTGTGAAAAGATCCAGTGGGGAGCCTGTAGATGCTGCTGGGATGTTGGAATGATCAACATACAGCTGTCACTTCATTTCCTCAACATCATCATCATCATCACTGTTCACCAGAGCATGGTGAAACTTGATACCTTAAAGGCATGAGCATGCAGCTTGATACAAAGCCATCTCTCGTCTGTCTCTTGCTGAGTACCAGTGTCTCTCTCCGAAGTCATTTAAAGGCCACCACATTATGCTGAGAACTGGTACCTTAAGGACATTTGATGGAGTTTGATGAAAGATGTAAACACACACTCCTGTTTTTCTGTCTTTTTGATACCAGTGTGTCTCTCTCTCAGCGTGAACACACACTGAATGTGGTGCAACTAAGGCAACTCATTTCAAGCAAAGAAAAAGTGAAGCAGTGGTTGGCAGGAACATTTGGGGTTTTTGTGGGAGGATTCTATCGTAGGACTTTTGACCCTTTTGAACATTGTAGGACCAGTGCTGAAAGTTAGGTACACACCAGAACGCAGTACCGGCACTTCTGTATTTTACTCCATGGTTTAGCGTGACTTTTTCTTGCACACTGGCCTCTCGTAAAGTCTGCTGGTATCCTGTCCACCCTAAACTACATTACACAGGGAGGCAGGGAGCACTTGGAGCAGTACATGACACTCACCTGTTCCATTTTTATCTGCCTGCTTTTCTCTGTCAGCAGCTAGTCTGGTGATGTTATATTACAGCAATGAAGGTCTGACTCCAAAAGGACAAGAGAACACAAACAGAGTTGGAGGATGACACGACAGAGGTTCAAAGGTCAAATCCTGTTCGTTCTACTCCTAGCTGTAAAGAGACTGTGGGTGTGACATTAACATCAGTAAAACCACTAGTGATGAGAAGACCAGTTCTTTTAAGTAACCTAGTTCATGTCCATCACCATACTTAGTGAATTCACTCATGAAGCGACTCTTAGTTATCTTGCCCCCCCCCCCCAACAATACCCATGCCAACATATGAATAAGGGTAGTATCAGCATTTTATTCTGACTTGACCACTGTAGGCTATGGAAACAAATTCAAGAGTCCGGACTAACGTTCAATTCAAAGTTGTACTTTACACAAATTCACATAATTCGTTAGAGAGAGTTGCTATTGGTACTTTGAGAAACCTGAGTATCAAGATGGTGTAGAAATAGTTTTTCAGGTTCCTTTTGGCTTCCTCGTTTTCAGGCCTACAGAGCAGTTTTATTAAACTTATTGGTTCATATCCTGATAATACAAAGACTGGTTTTTATGGGTTGTAGGACTCTCAGGTCTTCTTTATGGACCAGTGAGGGTCATGTGACCTGCAATTGAAACTGTAGGCACTGTGCCCTCACAACATAACTATGGTTCTGGGACCTTGTCCTTCAAAAACCTATTAAAAACACATCACCAAGCCACACAGTTACACTGGCAACATGTTTGTTCATTACCATTAACAGTAGCAAAAACATACATATGCCATCTTGAATTTGCTTTTTTTTTTTCCTCAACTGAAAATCGTCCCCACCAAATACACTTTCACTTCTGTTGAGAAATGTTTGTTATTACCTTCAGTGCCTAACTGAAAATTATTTAGCCTTGTTAACAAACCAAAGTTTACTTTTGAGACCCATTTTAAAAGAGATACATTTTTCGAAGGAACCAATTGGGGCTGCTCGCAGACAGGATAATGAAGTCACAATCTAAATCTATTGAATATTACCATTGTTTCCTTTTAATAACACATACACACTGTGGTCATACCTCCCTCTGTCTTTCCTAACATCCCAAACTGCAAAGGGAATCTAATGAATCAGAAATGCAATTTTCAGTTCTCAAATAAAAATAGCAAATACATAAATGAGGATGCTATGATGGCTGTATGTTCATTGAAAAAATGGATCAGCTGTTGTTGCTAAGAGCTGATCTCCATTATCACCTTAGAGCATTTTATTCAAACGCTTTCATAATATCTGCCTGCCCCTAATGAATAATTTTACATTTTCTGTTCGTGTCTTAACTACTCTCATTCTGTAGCGTCTTCCCCCTCCCTGTTTCCCTTCACAGAGCAGACAGATAAGTGAATATGAAACATCATTAGCTTTTCCAGTATTTTACAATCACAAATCATACACCCCTTGGCTAAGCAATGAATATTTTCTCAGCATGTTTTACACACCCAATATGCAAGGACACACACACACACACACACCTACACACATCATTTTATAGAGTAATCTTAGCATAGTCATCAGTTTCTCACTTTCTCACTAACGATTCCTCCATATTGTTTGAGAGACATTATTTAGATTCTTTTCATGGTTTCATAAACAAATAAACTTCTCTACCTCAGCACTTTTTTCAAAATAAGACTCTTGCTTTCAAAGACTCCAAATCTTTAGCTTTTTTTCATTGCTAGCCAGCATGTTGTGGGAGGAGGTTCCATGTAGGTTGGCCAGTTTTTAGAGGGTATTGTACTTAATTTAAGCCCATTTACATTACAGGCAGCATAGAGGCATTCACAAGCATAGCTAATGACTTCACATGCCAATTATTTGGAGAAAACTTTTTAGAATTCCTGTGGATCATGACCTTCTCTTAAGCAAAACCACCAGCTTTTCGAAGCTGCATTTTGGATGAAAAGTTTCTAGTTTCTTTTCTCACCAAATCTGTTAACGCTGATAAGCACTGAAGAATCTTTACACTAAAATGTTGGAATGTCTTTAAATGCTTTGTATTCTACATGTCTGTCCATTTGTTGCAATTTGAAGACAAATAAAAGTTATGTAAGAAAGAGACCTTTTCATACACATTAGGTTTTATCGGTGATGTGTACCTGGTTCTGGCCATGGTAGTGGCGTGGCTCTATGGAGGTAATGCTGGTCAGTCGTTGGTTTGTTCAGAACAGAAATATCTCAACAGCTATTGGATATTTTATGAGTGTTGAAAGAAATTCATGGTGCCCAGAGGACAAATCCTAACAACATGATACATGACTTTTGCACTAACATCCACATGAGGTTGATATTTGTGGTTTTGAGTGAAATATTAGATATTGGACCAGTTGTCATGGTATTTGCTAAACACAGTCATGTTCATTTCAGGACAAATTGTAATAACCCTTGTGATTCTCTGAATTTTCATACAGTGCCATTATCGGGTCAAAATATTAATGTGTCCAATTTATTTTGGTTTACAACCAAAAATCTTCAAAACTGATGACATTCCCATCAGCTTCAGCTGTATTTTGTGTCCAAACCAAATCAGTGGCACCGCCAAGGGATGGCCAGAGGGGGTCAAGGCCACCCTGATACAATCACTTGCAAAAATAATCAAAAATAATTGGAAGCCTCTGTGTGGTGTTTTTGAACTTGAGAAGGCTTGTTCCTGATAAATGTTTTGTTCCTCACAATCAAAGTACTCCTTCAAAATCAAAGCTGTTTATTTGTCTTTTTAAGGAAGAGGACAACCAGCCTGTTTGAGCAACAATGACTCTTCCAACATGTATGGACACAGGATTAATGTGGAACTCAAAATATTCACTATACTGGTATTAGTCTGTTCATATCAGATAATTAGTAACATAAACTGGAAAATAAGAAACCCAAGTATATTAGTATGCTAGTCCTTAAACGATATAAACAATACAAGCATGTTAGCATTGTCATCGTGAACACGTTAGCATGCTAGCTAGTTAGCATGCTAGCTAGAGCATGTACCTCAAGTACAAAGTCACTGAACCTCTAGTATGGCTATGGATTCCTAATCTTGTTGTACTTCATCATCCTTACAATTGTGCCCTCAGTCACATCACAAATTATTTAGAAGCCAGTCCAAAAGTTGTTGGAAAACAACGTCAGCCATAGTATCACTCATATTCTGAAGCATGACATAGCCCAAAGCTCTTTCGGTGATGTCTTAAGATAATTTTCAAGACATTACAATACATAGAAAGATATTGAATTTTAAATTTAGATTTGTTTAAAAAGGCAAAACAGCTGAGCACTATAATTTTTGGCAAATATAACCCAAACAGAAGGACAGCAGGATGGTGTAGGTGGGATCAACTCAAACAAACCTACTGTATGTTTGCTCATGGTAAAGAATGAACTTGTCATTCTGTGCAACATGGTGTATCAATAATGTGTGTTTAATATTTTTTAAACACACATATTTTTTTTTTTATTGGGTTTGCTGACTGTAAATAAAATAGAGTATTGCCAGCTTTATCCTGACATAGCTGGTGCTGGCTGGATATAAAATCCCATTTGACTATAGAAGCTGAAACACTGAAGAAGTTAATCAAGCATCCACAATTCATGATCAGCAGAGCAGCTTAGCAAAGTATTGATCACTGACTTCACAGATTAGAGTCTTTGTTGGTCGATGTTCTTTTGGGAAACATTTTCATCAGTGAATTGAGCAGTCCAGGATAATAGACAGAATGTAGATCCCTGCTTGTTGTTGGTCCATTTTGAAAAGTCTATTTGCATTTGAATGCACCACCCTCAGCAATTTGCTGCTGATGTGGGCAATGAAATCATTAGTGACATCAAATGATCAATTTACTTAAGAGTTTGTAACTAAAATGGACTCTTGGTCAAAGTAGGTGGATGATGAAAAAAATCCACTAATATTACTTTATGTTCTGTATGATACTGCCTGTCAAGACACATGACACACACGTACATTCACCGTGATGGGAGATAGAACAGTCAGAGACAGTTTTAGCTGAAGAGGGACACTGCACAGCTCACTTTATCTCCATACACACACACTTAGGTATGCATATACACACACAACCACACAGCGCAGACCAGAACACTTCATAGTTTATACCTGCACATATTTATATTTGACAGCTTACCTCCCCCAAAGCTGGAGCACTCTCTGCTCAGGTTCAGAGGTCTGTTTGTGCTTCTTGAAAATAATTCCAGAACAAATTAGCCTGCCACTTCTAGTCAACAACACAGACACATGGATTCCTACAAGTCTACACTGCCAGGAGTTGACATGTGAAACGGTAATTCTGATATCATGAGAAAGATGGAGCATTTTTTATTGCCTGTTCAGCTATCGCTACTCATACAGTATGGTCTACTCATGTCTTCGTTTTATTGAAAATAGAGAGAAGCAAATTGCTTGTTTGAGACAGTAGTCAAACACACAGTGTCACACATTAGTAGATCGCACTCTAAGAATCTGACATTTTGCAACCCTGTTTCCTAGTAACTGTGTTTCTACACTGCTCATTTGTTTATGTTTTGCAGAAAACATAATTGATGTAAGTGCTCTTTTGTTGTAACATGCGTAAGTCATAAGAAGTAGAGGTGTTCATTACATGTGCAAATGAATCTTTAACTAAATCTTTACTCTGAATTAACTTGCTTGCCAAAAAAACACATTTGAAAATCTCAGCAGCAATGTCTCTTACCAGAAGTCATGATCTGGTTACTCAAGATAATCCACAGACCTTGTTGTGAGCAGTTTCATGTAAGAACTATTTTCTTTCTACCTAACTACACCTGCCAAGCATATCATCGCACAGAAGGAAGCTGCATTTCCTCATGGACGAGAGGCTTGTGTTTATGATGGTGTAAGAAGTAAACATTAATGCCGTCCTCTTGAGCTGAGCTGTAATGTTAGCTAGCTCAGTGGTGCTAGGTGAGCTAGCAGTAGATATATGCTGCCTTCTGCGAACACAGTTGGTGGGTGAAGTTTGGCAGAAAGAAAATAGTTCCAACATGAAACTGCTCACAACAAGGTCTGTGGATTATCTTGAGTAAGGAGACATTGCTGTTGAGTTTTCCAGATGTATTTTTTGGTCATTTGAGCATCACAAGCTGTGTCATCTAGTTCCATTTTATTGAAGAGAAGGCAAACATCTCTACAACAGATCTCTCCAACACTCAGCAACTCACAACAAAACAATCTAGATTGATAAATTGCACTACAGGTAAGAGGAAAAAAGGGTGTATTTTTGGGCTGTCCCTTTAAGTTTAGGGAAAGACTGTGGTTTTGATTATATTTGAAGGTGACAAGTGAGCATGTAACATCTGACTTTTTCAGTATGTAGCCAAGACGTAGTGGTCTAGTTTTTTAATCAAGTGCTGTGAGTTGCTCAGACACAACCATAACAGAACCAAAATCATGCTATAGTTACTTAAAGAAGATTCTGTATTGCAATAGTGGATATTGTTGGGAGTACAAACGAGATATGATCTCGGTGAATGTTTTGCAGATCTGTTCAGTGTGAACTTTTTGTGATTTTACAGACACACTTATTACTAACATTTAATTATTTTACTGACAAAAACATTTTTCAGGTGCCATGAAATATTCCACCCTAAACGTATTAGTAGTATATAAAGGGAATTTCCAGCAGACAGGTCGGAATATTAAATGTGTTAAATAATAGTCATGGTGATGATAGTGACAGATATTTAAATTAGTGTTCAGCAATATATATGAGTTTATATGGATGAGCAAGATATGACAGCCCATTAGGGTCATTGTAGGTAAAAAAAAAAAAAAGTGATGAGAGAAAACTTACAATTTTTTTTGTAAGTGTCAGGTGACGTAGTTTAGGGAGCGACAAAGTCCACATAGGGACAAAGTCATGATGGATGAATGGGTTAAGTACAGGACTTTCACCCAGGAGACTGGGGTTTGTGTCCTGTGTGAGTCAATGTTAGATTATTATTTTTAGTCTAAGTTGACTGAAAATTTTTCAGTTTTTTGGATGTATATTCAGCTGCTTTATACTCAATTTCTTTTACCATACAATGGGTTAATATGCCATTTTACAAGGGCATATTAGAAAGGTCAATAATAAAAATAAATTATGGGAGTCAATCTAATATCATTGCCTGTGGCTACACAAATGGATAGTTCTTTCTCATCCTCCTCACACTACCTCTGATATCCATGTCTAGAACTGCTGCACATTATTGTTAAAATTTGTTGAGCAGCTCATATTAGCCTTTGTTTTATTAGACAGGTTATAGTGTAAAGTGACAAACAAAGATGTCATGCAGCATGTATTGCAGTATGTATATTGTGGTACGTGGATTGCAGTATGTGGATTGTGGTATATGTATGTTATTGTGCCTTCCATGTTTATAGTGTCATGTGGGTTTGTGATGTTTAAAACTGTACATTTTTAACAACACTGTACACCTACACATAAAAGCTATTATAGACGAGTTGAAAGCAAAAGCAAAAAGCTATAAACTCTCTGTGCCTCCTCAGTCTCATACTCTGTACAGGAACTGTGTTCAATGGCATCGTCCCGATCAAACAAATAAAGAAGAAAAAAAACAGAAAAACAAAACCAAACAAGCAATAAAGCCAAGAAGTAACTCTTATGATTTCCACTTATTTTAGAGTCTATTCACGACAGTGCTCTGAATATTTCATACACCACTTTTTTGTACCTGTGTAAGCACTCCTGGAGAGTGTGTGTGACTCATCTGCTGTATGATATAATGAAAACCAAGAGGACCGGTCTTCACTCTCCAGAAGCATCTTTAAAAGTATCCTTTTCCACTTAATAGAGAGCAGACAGTATTTTCCAATTGTAAAGATGTTCTATATTCTATGACCCTGAGACTGAGCCAAACATTTGGAAATACGAGGGAAAATGAAGCCCAATAAATTTATTTTTACTGAAAGGCTGGAAAGCAATGGAGAATTTATGTGTCACTCAAAAATGAGAGGAAAAAAAAAGACTTGCATGCACACACGCAAACACACATACACACACACACACACACACACACAACAATACAACCCACAGGGTTTGGAGCATCTGACAAGTGTCTTAAATTCTTTCTACACAGATTCAGTTTATTGAATTTTCACAGTGAAATACAACAAACTCCTCCATCCAAACTCAGTGCAGGGAGGCCCGAGGTGGCTTCAAAAACACAGCAGTGCAAAAATAAAAACATTGTATCCCAACCTAACCCTTCAGGAACCACGCAGTGAAGCTGACAGTAACATGATGGCTGATGAAAAAACAGAACACCAACCTGCTAATAGTCATTTGGAATTGCACAACACAAATTGTGAGATTAAATGGACACAACTGTCTTTGTGTTGGGAGTTGTGCTACTTTTATGTTTTGCTGCTCATTTTAGTTGTCATCAGAGCATTTAAGTCATGACCTTTTGTCCTCTTTACTTGTCAGCGTGGTGCCTGTATCGATCTGTTTTGGGTAATATTCACTCATTTAGACAAACTGTTTTTAGCTTGTGGTCCAAACCACTTAAAGCCTGTTTGTTGGTGCTGCAGTGCTGATTTTAAATCTGTACACACAGTAACACACACTCAAATACACACCTTTAATGAAATGTACCCAGACATCAGCAGCAGTAAACACAGCTAGAGCTGCTTGGACAGAGTTCAAACCCCCTCTGTACCAAGGCACTGTGTGTGTATTTTCAGCAGATGGGGAAAGCAGGAGGGTGCGTGTGTGTGTGTGTGTGTGTGTGTGTGTGTGTGTGTGTGTGTGTGTGTGTGTGTGTGTGTGTGTGTGTGTGTGTGTGTGTGTGTGTATGTACGCGTTTGTTGGGGTCCCTCAGTGCCTCCTCAGTGCTCTTCACAAAATGACCTTAGGAGTTGTGGGTGCAGACATTTTGGAGGCTTGCCAGCCTAACAGCTCTCTATACATACATTACGGTATCACTCCAAATCCCATTCTGAACTTGTAATGTATCACTGGGGACAACGCTGTGTGAGTCTGCACCCTCTGAGAGCCTTTAAAGTACTTCTGAAAACTTTCAGAGCTATAACTAGTCCAAACTAAGTAAATGTAACCCGCAGCCAGGTACATTAACAAAGAAAAGAAAGTGAAATGCATTCATCGTCCTGACTGAATATTGATTAGTTATTTTATAACAACTTTAATGTTATCATAAGGTAAATAGGGTGGAAACCATTTCTGTTATCAAGGAAATATGTCCGTCATATTCTCGTTAACATCTTTAGAACACCTTGAGGGAATTTCTTCAATTTCATTGTCAGACACAAGGTCACCTTGACCTTGACTGCCTCATTCTTATGAACGCGATAATTCAAGAAGGCCTTGAGGGAGTTTCCTCAAATTTGGCACAAACGTTCAGTTGGACTTAAGAATGAACCGAGTATAATTTTGTGGTCGAAGGTCAAAGGTCAAGGTCATTGTGACCCCACAAAACATGCGCTAATTTTTACAAACTTTAACACAAATGTCTAAGAGGGTAAAATTATGAAGTGATAGCATCCAAAAGGTCAAAGGTCAGCTTCACTGTGACATCATAATGTTTTGCATAAAACACTTTTCTGGCCATTTTTCACATCATATCTCAGGAACAGAGGGGAAGACATTTGGTCACATACTGAATTGGTGACACTTATCTCGGGTGTCCACCATTAAACTGAGCTGATTGTACAGATGTTCTGTGCTGCAGGGGAGAACGTGAGTGTGAAGCATCAGTGTTTTCACAGTGATTGATGTAAACTCTAAGTGCAACTTGACTGGTTCATGGAGGTGTACGACCGCAAGCAGTAATTTAACTTCTCATGCAGATTACCATCTAATTGTAATTTGTATATTGATTACATGACTATAAAGCAATGAAATGGACAGCTTTACTATTTACTGAATTTTATTGACCATTTGAAAATACACTATAGCTGTTTCAAATGCTTTTAAAGTACTGGACAAATTAAGTTATTGTACACCATGATACAGTACAGTAATACAATATATCTTACTGCAGTTCAAATATCCCTCACTACGGGCCAGCTCAAGGGGACATCATGTGACCAGGCATTATTGATCCACTTGATGAGGGCCACGTTTCGCTGCTGCATTTTGTTGGCTCCTTTTTGGCTGTTTGTTGTCATAGGTTCAAGGAGATGCCTTTTATTGAGAGAAAATGATTTTCTTTTTTCTGTCCTGTTTTCAGTGTGCATTCAGCACCAGCCTCAGGTAGCCAGCTGATAGCAGACAGGTTATTGCGAGGCAAAGTATGATGGGAGTAAAGTAAAATAAGTAAATACATAGAATAACTGTGATTTATATTTTTTCATATATTGCCATGGATGAAGAGACCCAAAATAAACACTGACTACTTGATTACTAAAAGCAAGTTACTTAAACAGCAGCGTTATAGCAATGAGTCTGTTCAATGCTTTTTGATCCATATAAGTGGTTGATCATTGTGACTGTAATTACTGTAAGATGTCTCCACTGTACAAAGACATTTTATATATTTTATATTGGGGTGACAGCAGGTGTTTCAAAAGGTGTAATGAAAAATGTGGTCTGGGGAGCTCAAAATATTAGCAAACATGTTTCTACACAACTTGAAAATGTTTAAAGTTGAGCAAACATTTTCATAATTCCTGAGGCTCTAATTCATGAACACGCAAACACAGACAGAAAAAGGACAGAAGAGAATATATGAAAGAGCTGGAAGCCCTTGTGAGTTTTCAGATCAGAGTTCAAGCTTTCATACAAACAAACACAGCACAGGCACATTCCACACACACACAGTTGGTGCATGTATAGCTAGGAGCTAAAGTTGGTACAGTTGGTGCACTTGCTGTTTGTGGTCAATAAACACAGACTTTACTGTAGTCCATGCAGCGGTCAAACTTGTGGGAATTTTAGCAAGAGGAAAGTTTATTGTTCAGAGAGTTCAGAGTGGTTTAGAGAACTATTTCAAAACATCTGAAGTATTTTTCAATATATGTTTTTAAATGTGCAGTGATTAATATTTTTGGATTAAGAACCAAAAACCTGTATGTGTACTGTACTGTGCTAACTGTATATGACTGAGGTTTATAACAACCTACAGTCTGCATCCTCTCTGTTTTCATTCACTCCCACCGCTCTCATTAACCTTGTTTCAAGACACAGCAGGCAGCTTTTGTTAGTGAAACCCACTGATAAACAACAGATATACACAGTTAGCAACAAGCTAGTGAACATAGTTGAGCATTGAGCATCTAAAGAGCCAGATATTTAGGGGTTGATGGAGACCAAAACAGAGCTAAAAGTGGAGCGAATATTGAAGTTAAAGTCATCAGGTGGTCAAAAACATGACTCCGAATGAATGTTAATCTAACTCTGTTTCAGCTAGATGTGTAAATGAGCAACTCTTTGACAACAGTTTGCCAAAATAATTTTAAATTGTATGTCAGTGTTGTTTTTACAGCTTGTTGCACTGCCCCCAAGAGGCCACATAATCAGTAATGCAGATTATAGGAAATACAATATAATTTTCTCTGTTCTGCTCAACCTAATATTAATACATTGTAATACTGTACCAAGTGCAAGATGGCGCGGTGCTAAGTGGCAGCCTGTTGCAGCAGCTCCTGTCGTGTGTTTTGACTTTTCGTCAACTTTTTTGTCTTGTTTCTGTGTTTTCTCATACATAAGGACCAGTGATTAAGGGGCAATGGCTTCACTTAGTTTTGCAACTTTTCTCTCGGCTCTTCTGTTACTTTTGCTACTCTTGGTAATGGAGGGCCATACCATGAATGGCGAAAGCATTGTTTACACGCGAGAACAGCTGATCGCACTGTGTAGACCTGTGCTGCTGCCGGGAACAAGGCCTGAAATCCTGGGGAAGCTGCGGAGGAGACGCTGGGGTTGCAGAGCTGCAGCCAAGTGGAGAGAGAGAAAAGGAGGAAATACAGACCTGCCGTTCCAGCTATCATCCTGGGGAATGAAGGTCTTTGGGAAATAAGACGGACAAAACTCGCCACGCTGATTAAGACCCAGAGGGCATACCGTGAGTGCAGCATTACATGTTTTATGGAGACATGGCTGCACTCGCATATCCCGGACCACAGCTTGGCTTCAGGACTGTACAGGCAGACAGAGATGTTTCACGGAGCGGTAAGAAGAAAGGAGGAGGGATTGCACTGTATGTGAGTGAGAGGTGGTGTAATCTGGGACATGTGCACGTGAAAGAACATTTCTGTAGCCCGGACAATGAACTGCTAGCTGTGGGAATGCATCCGTACCATCTGCCGAGAGAGTTCACGTGTTTACATCCCTCCATCAGCTGATGCAGCAGTAGTGAGTGACGTCATTCACTTAACAGTCGCAAGGCTCCAAACTCAGCACCCAGATACTTTGGTGGTTATTACTGGGGATTTCAATCATGCCACACTGGACAAAACACTGCCAACATTTCATCAGTATGTTGACTGCCCCACTAGAGACAATAGCACACTGGACCTCAAATATGCAAATACTAAGGACACGTACAGTGCCACAGCCCTCCCCCCCCTGGGCAGGACTGATCACAGCCTGGTGCTGCTGAGACCAAAGTATGTTCCCCTTGTCCAGCGGCAGCCTGTGCACCAAGAGGACTGTGAGGAGATGTACTCAGGAGGCTGATGCGGCAAAGCAGGACTGCTTTGAGTCCACAAACTGGGACGTGCTCTGTAAGCCACATGGGGAGGACATCAACAACATGACTGACTGCATCACAGAGTACATCAAATTCTGTGAAAACACCACCCTGCCAACCCGGACTGTGCGCTGCTTTCCCAACAACAAGCCATGGATCACCAGCGACCTGAAAGTCCTTCTTAACAATAAGAAGAAAGCCTTCAGGTCTTGGGACAGTGAAAACCTGAGGAGGGCACAGCGTGCTCTGAGGGGGATGCTGAGAGAGAGCAAGGACTCCTACAGGAGGAAGCTGGAGGCCAAACTCCAACAGAACAACGTGAGGGATGTGTGGACTGGAATGAAAGAAATCACTGGGTTCAAGGTGAGAGACAGACAGACAGACAGCAGGCAGCGCTGAGAGGGCTAACAAGCTGAACTGTTTCTTCAGCAGGTTTAGTTCACAGCCCTCTGCTGTCTCCTCCACCACCCACACACATCCAGACCCCCACACACCCTCTCTACCCCAATGCTTCCCCCACCCCCTCACTGAAGGTGAAGGTGCTGGAGAGGCTGGTCTTGGCCCACCTGAGACCGCAGGTGAAATCATCGCTGGACCATCTGCAGTTTGCCTACCAGCCTCACCTGGGAGTGGATGACGCAATCATCTACCTGCTGCAGCGAGCTCACTCGCACCTGGATGAACCCTGCAGCACTGTGAGAATCATTTCTCCAGTGCATTCAACACCATCCAGCTACTGATACTGAGGGAGAAGCTGCAGGCGATGAGGGTCGACGCATCCATGACTTCCTACCTGACAGACAGACCACAGTTTGTCTGACTAGGCAGTGTTCTGTCTGACATGGTGATTAGTAGCACAGGAGCTCCACAGGGGACTGTTCTGTCTCCTTTCTTTTTCACCTTGTACACCACAGACTTTCAATATGACTCTGGGTCATGCCACCTGCAGTGGTTGGGTGTATAAGTGATGGACGAGAGGAGGAGCACAGAGCACTGGTGGATGATTTTGTGGAGTGGGCTGGAAGAAATCACCTGTTGCTGAACGTGGCCAAGACTAGGGAGATGGTGATTGACTTCAGAAGGAAGAGGACGGCTTCTCAACCCCTGTTCATAAGGGGAGAGGACATCACCATGGTCGAGGACTACAAGTACCTCGGCATCCACGCAGACAACAGACTGAATTGGAAGGCCAACACCGACGCTGTGTACAAGAAGGGGATGAGCAGACTCTATTTCCTGAGGAAGCTGATATCTTTCAAAGTGTGCAGCAAGATGTTGGAGATCTTCTTTCAGTCTGTTGTAGCCAGTGCACTTTACTTTGCTGTAGTCTGTTGGGGGAGCAGCATCGGAGCCGGTGAGACCAACAGACTACAGAAACTCATTAAGAAGGCTGGCTCTGTGATTGGCTGCAAACCTGACTCATTTGAAGTAGTGGTGGAAAGGAGGACACTGAACAAACTGTTATCCATCATGGATAATCCTGACCACCCTCTTCACCACATACTGGACAGACAGCGGAGCTCTTTCTCCAACAGACTGTTACAGCTTCGCTGTCACAAGGACAGATACAGGAAGTCATTTTTCCCCCAAGCCATAGCACTATTCAACACCTCACCTCTGTCTGACAGAGAGCACTCACAGCTCTCTACAGCCTCTCCTCTATAGCATAAGAGTTACGTTACAACCATTTGTTTGCACTGCTGGTAATAACCAATTGAACATTCCTTTTTATTTTATTCTATTTCTGTATATTTCGTGTATATTTTAAATTTTAGCACTACTCATTTTTGTATATATTTTATATTTCTATATTTTAATGTTCACATACTGTTTGATTACTTGCTGCTGTAACTAAAAAATTTCCCAGTTTGGGACCAGTAAAGTACTATCTATCTATCTATCTATCTATCTATCTATCTATCTATCTATCTATCTATCTATCTCTCTCTCTCTCTCTCTCTCTGTCTGTCTGTCTGTCTGTCTGTCTGTCTGTCCATCTATCTATCTATCTCTAACATGGTGTACCAGGCTAATTTAAACTAAGCAGAAAGCATGTTTACATGTTTACAGTAATATTTTTTAAGCAGTTCTTGCTGTTGAGGAAGTTTTGGAAGAGCAACCAAATCCAAATTTAGTTAGCTGATTTAGCTTAAAGGGATAGTTTGGATATTTTGAAGAGGGGCTGTGTAGAGTACTTATCCATAGACAGTATATTACCTACAGTAGATGTCTGTTGGCACACCCTCAGTTAGGAAAAGCAGGCTGGAGTCTGACACGGAAGCCAAGCAATGCACTGTTGTGGAGGGGTCAGCAACAAAACATATTTTGGTCGCCTAAAAAATATCAATATCAGTTCAAAGGTATTCCTTATTGAGAGTATTTCCCCTTGTTTACCTTTCCATCAGACTGCCTGTTTCGACAGGGAAGCGGTCAACAGCTTCAGGACCCCATCTATGCTATAGTCAAAGCCACCAGACTCCATTGAGAAAAACAGTAATTTTAGCTTGATAAAAATGGGAGCTGCTGGTCTACCACAGCTTCAATCAGTTATTTAGTTTGCGTTATAGTGTAACTTTGATGATTCCAAACGAGCTCCTTTAAACGCCAAATTCACACAATAACACAAATTAACTGATCAAGGCAGCGTTAGACCAGCAGCTCTTGTTCTCAGCTATGTTATATAATGTTTTTTTTGTTAATGGAGTCTGACTCTGAAAGTATTCTAAATATAGTGTACCCCTAAACTGATGTGATATTTGTAAGTTGGACTTTATAGGTGACTAAAATACAATTTGTTTTTAACCCCTTCAGAACAGTGGATTGCTTAGCTTCCATGTTGGACTCCTGCCTGCCTCTCCAAACACAGGGTATGCTGACTGACAACTACTGTTTGTAACATACTGTCTGTGTATAAGTACCCCATACAGCCCCACTTCAAAAAATCTGAAATATCCCTTCAAGCAAGAATATAGGCAGAACGCCAACAAGCCACTAACATAATGGGATTTATGAAAATGATATGGTTATCATTTTATATAAAAAATATTTGCATCAATGAAATAGATTTTCATGTATCATGCTTTTTATTGTGAAATTTGACCAAAGGCTCCAGTATCGATTCACAAAATCAAGCTTTTACATTCAGATCAATGCCCCTTCATCCCCATCGTTGATGTTCATGATGAATATGTATGGCATCGCTGTGTGTCCTTTCTCTCCTATGTTTGTGTGTTTGTGTGTGTGTGTTTCTGTATTTGAAACATATTTCACGATGACAGATGAATACAACATTGACCAGCAAGAGTATTTAATGGAATAGATGTCGGAGATATGTTTCTCGTTAAAACGCAAAGGTTTGAATAATTACCCACCATGCATCACAGCAAGGTTGATGCTGGGCCAAGGGGACAGAATCCATCGATCAGGAAGTGTGTGTGTGTGTGTGTGTGTGTGTGTGTGTGTGTGTGTGTGTGTGTGTGTGTGTGTGTGTGTGTGTGTGTGTTATTCTATTTGTTGCTCTGTGTGAGTGTTTGTGTGGTTGATACGCTTACCTTGTTCCTTGGCAGCCACCTCTATCCTCATTAGGTTGCCGTGTGTGTACGTGTGTACGTGTGTGTGCGTGTGTTAGACTGAAGGAATATGGATTCTGTTGTTATCTCCCAATTTGCCAAGGTGCTTGTTTCAGGCAGTGACTGGAAACAACAAAAATTTGTGAACCAAACTTCAGGGAGAGGTTATTGAAATAACGTCAGTTTCGTTAAAGCCACAAATTGCAGCAGATTGCCACAACATTTCACCAAGAGAGAGCTTTTACACCGTGCATCCTGATTGTTGTCACTTGAAAGATAAAAATGAAACTAATTGAGAGGTGTGGGATAGAGAGAATAGATGTTTCCTATAATTCATTAAATGACAGGCTCTCCTCCCAGGAAATGAAGTGATATTTAATTCAGAAAATGCATAGGCTAATGATGGAGGATGAAGGTGTGTGAGCACATGATGAGGGTGACATGTAGATGTACAGTTTAATGACTGCGTATGACCTCCTCGCTACGGACAGGCAGTGCATGTGTGTGTGTGTGTGCGAGTGGGAGAGAGACTTTGTCACTGTCCGGACCCTGCTCAATCATTTTCAATGTTCATTTACTCTCTCTCTCCTTCTGTCCCTGTTAATGTCTGCGTATAAATGAAAAATGTATTAATGATTGAATATGGCCCAGACAGTGACAGTGCGTTGACTGATGACGGAACGAACAAGCTCATTATTAAAGGTCTTATCACCTCTCACCAGACGCAGTTACACACACACACACACACACACACACACACACACACACACACACACACACACACACAGACCTCACTTCTTGCTCAATGTCATATATGCATTTGTCATCGTAATCCAAATTTTGGCCCCAGCTCACCTTTTTTAAAAGCTGTACAAGGATCTTTGTAGGTCAAGGTTACCTGAAGTGCCAAACACTCACATATCTGACCAAAATCTGGCTCATGCTGTAAGCAGTAGGGTCGTATTTCACTGATTTGAGTGTCAAGTATAGTTATATTGTAGCAGTATAGCTGAGGTAGTGGTGTTAATGACAGTAAATGTGGTGGTATTGCCCTGAAGATGATAGTCGCTTAAGAAGTACTCGTGGTATTTCCTGCAATAACAGTACTACTATTGTAGATGTTGTGATAAAGAAAAGTATACACTCATGCCTGGCAGCACAATTTCACATTGAGTCATTGGCTTCACTGTAGCAATTATTGTTCAATTTCTTTTTATTTCATTATTGAAGTTTCAAAATATATCCATATATGATCAGAGAAACTGTTCTGACACATTCCCTTCTGACAACATTATATTACAAACACACCAACCATAATAAATAAATACTGTATAATATGCAGGGAAGGTCAAAAAAAGAACAGAAACAAGCCAGATTTTATATCATGTTTGTGGTTGAGGCTCACAGTGGTCCCTCTGCAGTTATCTGACAGAAACAAAGCTACTCTCTCTAACAACTTCTGTTTAACAGGACACACAAGTTCTAATTATTAAAGGAAAACACTGGTTTATTAAAGCCCAGGTCCTTTTTTGGTAATTTTGGCCATCATACATTGGACGTGCATACATTCATTCAGTCAAATTCATTCATCATACATTAAAATCTTTGGTTAAGCCTTGAAAATCATTGAAGTTTCTCTTGCTTAAGATGATGACAACATACAAAAAGTTGAAGTATTTCACTGCTGGAGAGATGGTCTTTTTATAAAACTGGGCTGTCTATGCAGTAAAAGATGCAAATACTTTTGAAATTGACACCACATGACCAGAAAAAAATTAAAGAAAAAGGAATGAGGCTTTTGCTTTTGCTTTTGCTCAGGAGGTAAAAAAATCCTACAACTACCAGAATGCACTGCGCCGCACTGGGCCAATAAACATTCCCACTGGTGTGTGACTTAATGCAAGCTTTGTCTGTTTTGACAAAGGATATGGTGACTGGCTAGGAACAAACAAAAACAGTGAATAAAATATGCCACTGAAAACATTTGAGGCGAGAAATCTGCCATGCAGTAACAATCTTGGTTCATATTTGAGCAGCACTGCTTACTTTTACTATGTTGATCTCAGATTATTCAGCCTCCATTTTTACAATAAAGGAGACAGTGTGGTGCCTATTTCCTGTTCACAGAGTTCGTATTACAGCCAAACAGTGCACTAAAATATGTAATGAAAACATTTTAGGCAAAAACATTTTAATCTTGGTTTGTTTTTGATCAGCACTGCCTGGTTTTACTGTTTGATCAGAGCTTGGCCTGAGTTGGAGAGAGAGAGAGAGAGAGAGAGAGAGAGAGAGAGAGAGAGAGAAAGGGCCATTTATACTCTTTGTGTCTGTGTTAGTGAGCTTTCAAAAATGAGGGAGCACAATCTGTAGTTCAAGGAACAACCCAAGAGAGATGAGCAAGGAGAACTAGCTGCTGGCAAGATGGAGGGAAGTTTGCCATGAGTCTACTTCATTTACACATACTGCCCACATTGCTATGGCACTAGCTGGTTGCAAATCTGCAAAGTATCTCTTTAAACAAACCAAGAGAGGACATAATAAAGTAATAGCAGTTGCACACTTGAGGTGAACTGCCTTGCAGTCATCATCTTGAATTGTCCAGGATAGATATTTCCTTGCATCTTGGCGCACAGTTCAGAATAAACCAATGAGGAGTGTAAGACAGTTAGTAGCACAAGTTTGATAGGATCCTGTGGTCCATACCAGCATAGATGTGAATCATGGTGGTGAATATCCAATAAGGGATTTATGGATGAAGAGATACAAGTGTTTATCATGTCTGTGTGCCGGAGAGGACCAACCAACTTTGTTATACAGAATGTAGCAGTGAGTGTCAAAGGGATCTCCTGTAATGACTGTGAGGGCAGAATGATAAACTGAGTCTAGGGGGTTGAGAGCAGAAGCAGCAGCATGTCTGTAGATTATATCACCATAATGTGGGACTGATAGACAGACCGCCTTGACTATACTTTCTCTACAATTCAAAGGGAAACTGGATTTCTTTCTGTGCCAAAATCTAAGTTTTTGATGCAGTTTGGTGATGACATTTTTAATGTGACGGTTAAATGCAATATTTCATCAAGCTAGATACATAGATATGTGTATCGTGTGTCTCTTAATACTGCTACCATTCAGAGTGGAAGGACTATTAATATCTATGTCTCTTGCTCTAGAAAAAAAGAATGAATGCTGTTTTGCTTGCATTCAGTACTATTTTAAGATTGACAAGTGCATCTTTTAGAGCACTAAAAGATAGTTGTGGGTTCTCAACAAATAATTGCAGCGATTTGGGAGAACAGCGTCAACATTACAGAAGTCTAACAGGGCAAAAAACATGAACAGTCAGACAATCACCAGCCCAGTCACCAGAGGGAAATGTTGGCATTGTAATATTTGAATGCGGGTTCGCGGATTTGAATATTTCATATATATTATAACATTTCTAAACCGATGCAGATTGTTAGCTGTCCTCGCCTATAGGTGGGTTGATGGCATGCCACCTATAGGCGAGATGCCTGCCAAGCCAACAAACAACAAAGCAGGATGTTTTTTAGTAAGTCATTGCTGCATTTTCAGCAGCCTTTTAGTCTCCAAACGTGAGTGTTGTTTAGCGACTCATTGCTGTGGAGATGATGCAAAGAAAAGCAGTTGTCTTTTTTCAGAGACATTGCTGCATTTCCAGCTGGGACTTTGCAAAGCAAAATGGTATGTATTTTTAGGTCAAAACGTGATCTTGTCCTAATAACCACACATTAACCCCCACATTATTTAAAGTTAGTTTCAATGTAAAGTTTCAACGTTTCAGCTGGATAATAATGCACAATTGTAATGTATCCATTGTTTTCAGAAACATACAATGGCAACATTTATTCTTGCGATTGGGTTGCAGTCAGGCAGGCTGTTAACAAGACAGCAGTTTATCCAGATTATCTTCATATATTTATTTAGGGGTAAAACTAAATGTATGGACCCAAAATGTGAGTAATAGTCAAATAATCAGCCAAAGCTGAACCAGGAAGCCAGTCTGTAAACTGTGAAGGATATCTGCAACAGAGAATTTGGGTCAGTGTATTATTGTTTGCCTTTGTTTACCTTCCCAAATAAGTTCACCTGGGCTAACTGCTCATATCCTTTACACATATGTAATAAGATGAGACATTTAAAAGAAACACTGTGGCAGTAATGGTAATAGAGAGAGTTTTTGGCTGATATTAATGGCTTTAATTGACTACAGTTTTTTGTGACAGGCCAGTGGGCTTTCTTCCCACAGACACATTCCATCACTGACTGTGAGAGTTTGTGTGTGTCTGTTAGATGGCAGGGATTCAAGGAAATATTAAAAGCTGATATATTTCTTGCCACTTCAATGTCTTGACAGTTATTCCACCTGCTCAACATGAGCCTTTGTGAATGAGAGGTAGAGAGAGCACTATAGCCTACAGATAGCAGAAAGATAATTAGCTAAATCTCCATGGGTGGTCGAGCTGCCCCCAGCTCCTACACTGGAAATAGTGTGTTCCCATCCATGCTGTCGGTGGTACCAGCAGCAGTTAGGTAAGGGTCCCTTAACTGATTTAAATCAACTAATTAGAATCACTAACTATACACTCTCACACATGCACATGCTGAGGTGGTGCTGGCTTCAAGACGGAGTGGTAGCACAAAAGGCAATTCATTCATTTTTAATAGAGGGGATGGACCAGGTTTGTTCATTTGTTCATTTTGGGGTTTTCTTTGATTTTAAATGAACACCGTTTTCGCTTTCAGAATATGACACTCCTCATCAAATTCAGATGATGATGACAATTTTGAAGGTTGTAAAGGCAATATGCTAGTAGCCAACACTTGTCAACTGCACTGTGGTCCTACTCAGTGCCAATCTCTCCTCCTACCTCCATGTCTCCCTGAAATTATGAAGGAAAGTAACAAGGCAGGGTATGGGACAGTGGGTTTTTGTCTTATTAAAAAAAAAGACTTGGCCTACAGAATATTAAAACCTCTTAAAGTCCAATGGTTTGCTACTGAGCTAGTGCAAGCAGCTTAGTGTCACGCATCAAAATATAACTTTAAATGTTTAAACTTTTGTCAGTATGGACAGGCTACTCATTGTTTTGTTTTTTTGGTGAGATTCTCCATAATCAGTCGTTAAGTTAACGGAGACCATGAGCACAAAAGTATAATTTATTTAGATTTACCAGCATGGTAAACAAGAGAGACAAATAAAAAGTGATGACTCCCTACCTTTGAAGGGGTAACAAAGTCCAAATCAGCATCTGTTACCCAATTATTTGTATTCCTTAAGTCTATAAGGGTCAACAATCAAAAGTTGTTGTTTTTTTACATAATAATTAATACACCCTGTGAAGATTGTCACATAAAGTCCATTGTCAATTGTGTATGCTATCTTTGTTTGTCAAATAGACTGCAGTTCTTCTGACATAAACAATATTTTCTTGTCTTTCTGCATCACGTTGTTGGGTATGCTTATGTTTGTTACCTTTTCTTCTACAAAATAAAAGTGTCCCCCGTTTTTTTCTGTGTATATTTCACCTTGGGACTACCCTTGGAGTCCAGCATGAACTCCGGCTTTAGAAAGCAAATTAGCTCTGTCACATTTCTTTGGGATCCACATACTACAAACTTTGAATACCTTTTTCTCAAAGTCATGGCTCAGTGACAGTCATAAAGTAAAGTGATGTATTTAGCTTAATTTTTGTTATACACAAACAATACTGATATCATTAGAAAGCTAGGGATCTCCTCTTTTCAACATCGTTGGGTCTGGACCCAGAGAGAGATAGCAGGTTTACAAGACGTATTTTGATTGTTTAATTGCTAACAAGGGGAGAAGGGGGACTACCAGCTGTACTACCAAAGAATGTATTTAGTCCACATTAGTATGTATCTACTGTATCATATCTACTCCTTTATCTTACCTTGATTTCCTTATTTTTTTAATTCATGTCATTTATTTTTTTTCTGGTCTCACTGGTGTCATTTTGCACTTCTCTGTGGGGGTATTTCAGCTGGTGACATGTAGAGAGATCTCTGGGGTCACAGCCAAATGGATTTTTCATTGTAATCATCTGCAGAGCATATTACTCTCTATTGAGACTCATCAGCAGGCCTGGGTTGCACCTTCTGCATGAGGAGCATTTCTGTCAGACGAAATTAGATTATAACTGTGAGAATCTGTTTCATGATCCTGTTGTGACATTGTTGCATGTAAATTCACGTTGATGAAAATCAAAGACAAGCTAAATTTGAAGTCTCTCAAGTGGAGAGATTTTTTGACATTTAAACTAGTCCCATTCTTTTTTGTCCATTTTAACAATCCACTGAGAGAAACTAGATTATTAACTAATTAATAAACTAATTATAAACTAATCAGCGATTTTTGGAGCTGCAACACTCTTCACTTTCTAACCTTCAAGATACACCAAACACAGCAATCTACCAAGACACAGAAATAAGTTGAGCACATTGCTTTAATAGCAATAGTTTGAAAACTCAGGAATGTTTCCAAAACTGTCCAGTGGAAGGAAATAAGTATCACGATTACCCCCTTTTCACAACAACAACAACCATTAGCATCCTCCCACTGCTTGATTTATACTTTAATTTTAAGTATTGTCTGCTAAAATACCTCGGCTTTAACAACCAAATACATAACCAGGTGACCTTGCAATATGATATTATATTGCGATGTTACAACCTCTCAAAAAATTTTAAAGTGCTAGTCTGTGCGCTTTAGCCAGTTAAATTTGTTCACCTGGTAGCTGTCACATCCAAGCTCATCAAGTGTTGTTCTTCTTCCTCTGCAAACCTCCTCCCCTCCCTACAGAGCCCTTCATTTTTAATTTATGTCTTTAATCATTCAGCTCTATGTGCAGAGTTAAGGGAGAGCGCTCGTTTCCTCCGTCAGGGTGTCCCTCCAGTGTGGCATCACTCCGGAGCAGATGGCATCAGTGATAATGATCTACAATGCATACGACTGTGTGTGTGTGTGTGTGTGTGTATGTATGTGTGTGTGTGTGTGTGTGTGTATGTGTGTAAAGAGAGAGGTGTACTTTGGTTTAATGTTTCCCCCACCTCAGCACTTGCACCAGGCTCACATTAAAGCCCATCGATCTCACACACACTTGCTTTACACAGTGTGTTCCACCCTCGGGCTCTGGCTATCTCCAAGGAGTTGTTGTTGCATCAGAAATAGGCCTATGTATATTTCACACAACACCAGATCATCATAATGACATTACCATAAAGCTGGACTTGCATCATCTCTGCTATGATTCAGCTTTCTGTTTTTCCAAGGCTTTTTTTTTTTTGCAGTCCAGAATGATTCACCCTTCATATTTTCTAAGTAGCTGTTGTTTATGTCTGCTTTGTAATAGCATTAAAGGAGCACACCATTGTTTCAGAAGATCAAACTATTTATTGAATGATAGTAACAAGCATTAAAGTTATCCATATTTCTGGTAGGTCGTTGGCACCAGCAGTAAAATAAGTACTCAGAGTAAAGTAGCATTTCCACAGTTTAGAAATACTCTATTTCAAGTAAAAGTCCTGCTTAAAAAACGTAACTTAAGTAAAAGTACAAAAATAAAATTCATTCATTCATTTTCCGTAACCGCTTATTCTGTTAGGGGTCGTGGGAGGGCTCGAGTTCATCCCAGCTAGCCAGCTTAGTTACATTTCTCTATTGGTCAGCACCAAAGCTCAATGTTAGTATGTCAGTATCAACAGTAAGTAATTAAGAAGCGCTGGGCTTACCATAAACTTGCTAAGCGTAACTCTCAAGCTTCAAACTATGTGACATCAATTAATTATTGTAATTTCATGATGTTAGAGTTTACCATGAATAAGGATAAAAGTATTAGTATGGCTGTTTTTCCTTGAAAAAGATGGTACATGGATGTGACAGTTGGTGAAAATACTCTTCCTCACCTACAAGAGTTCCAAAATTGTAACACCCTAGTGACAACAACTGCATTGCGTTCATGGCATTTAAATTCCAAAACAACACGTTTTAGGCCAGTGACAACTTTTTGTTACTGAAAGGTCAGTCCTTACAGTTTAAGTTGCCATGATCAGGCTGGATTTGCAGAAACACTTTGGCACAGTCTGTACTGGTGTCAAAGTTACACTGAAAGTTAAGTTGTTTACTTCTTACAGGATGAACTCAAGTCTGTTATGTAATGTTGAAGGGGCAAAATCCAAACCCATAGAGATATTACATGTGGGGTGCCACAAGGCTCTTTCTTAGGGCATCTTTTATTTCTTATATATCTATAAATGATATGCCAGCTTCTGTGAAATGCAAGCTCTTGTTGTATACCAATGATTCTGGTATCTGGAAATGATGTCAGTGAGGTTTAGAACACTCCCAGTAATGAGTATAGTTTTAACCTTGTGAGTCTGTGTGTGTCGTCATGGCAAAATGTAGCCCTGGTGACAGCTTTTGTAGCTGGAGCTACCATGGAAGTGGGTTTTAGTACTTTGCAAGGTGTTTACATGTCTGTCTGTCTGTTTGCCTGCCTATCAAACTGTTTGTAGACAGATTTTGTTTTTGTCACCCTGATAGTGTCACAGCTGTGTAA
Organism: Cephalopholis sonnerati; assembly: GCA_019142605.1. Classification (NCBI taxonomy): domain Eukaryota; kingdom Metazoa; phylum Chordata; class Actinopteri; order Perciformes; family Serranidae; genus Cephalopholis; species Cephalopholis sonnerati. The sequence continues at coordinate 10,815,132 of JAGQAX010000004.1, read as the reverse complement.
GGTGTAACCACAAACATTTAAAGGTGTGTAGTTGAGATCAAATGAAGGTTGAGTTTAAAGACAGGCGTGGTCCGACAAGGGGGGCTGGAAGGAGGGGAGTAGGATGTAGGGAAAGGGCCATTGCCCCCATCCACCCCCACCCCCTACACACACACACACACACACACACACACACACACACACACACACACACACACACACACACAAGCACATTTTTTTTAAAGTCGTGGATTGCTGTTGCCCGGTTGGAGTGATCCCCATTGTTTGTTTTTTTTACGTTTACAATATTTCGATAAAGATTACAGATTGTCACAGCTGTATCAGCTGGAGAGGAACATTAAAGTCCTCTGTTTTGTGGTTGCCACTTGTGTTACATACTCAAAGTGAAACACAAGAGCTGATGATCTACACAAACACATCAATGACTGTGTGTCCATGTTCTCATTATGCAATAAGCGAGGCGGTAAACTGAACAAACTCTCAAAAACATCACTGACGTATATGCTTGTCATTTACAAAGGGAGACAACTCACTTCAGCTGACTCACAACTCAAATAGAAACTATCACAGCATGGAGATAACTATGTGCACATGACACATGTACACACACACACACACACACACACACACACACAGTGTTAGAGATAAAAAAACATGTATGCACACTCATGTTCACACACAAGCACATTTGCATATCTGTGGGTTCATTTTGTTTGCTTGCATTCAACTTGCACACACATAAGGAGATGCACACACCTCTGAAAGTGTTTGTTTTTAATGGCACGTAAACTCCCCATCCATTTAGAAGAAACAACTGATTCATGAAAACACACACAAAAACGAAGGTAAAGAAGATGTACATGCACACACGCACACACTATGATGGGTGGGAAATTAATTGTAAGATCTTAAACAGGCACAACTTTTTCAAATATTTTAGCACCCATCACTGCTTTGCTGCCTTCAAGGTTCTTTGTTTTTAAAAAGGCACAAAAAAAACATTGGAATGGGGAAAAAGGAGCTTTAGAAAGCAAAGGAGAGATAAAGTGATGAAAAGATTAAAGATGTGAGGGATACAGAGAGAAATGACAGACGTACAAGGAGGGCGAAAATAGTAACTAAATGATTTTTTTGGCTGGTTGAAGAAATTTGTGTGTTTAACATCAGAGCTTCACTCAGTATTCACTAATAGGACACTGTCGCCAAGCATTCCTAAGGAAAAGCATCTGGCTATTCGCTTTGCACCAAACCAGTGAAATTAGTTTAATTTCCCTCAGGATTCTACCATCAGAGTGGCCGATTTGCACCCAAAAAAGCTAGAGTGGTTTCTGACAGGAATAAATGAGTCTTACTGTGAATAGGGCATGACATACAAGTCTAAATGTATCAGGACTAAACATAAATGTCTCTCGCTTCTCTGCTCCGCCAGACATTTCATATTTCCCCAAAAGGTCAAATCAATTTGATATACAGAATATAATATATCTGATTATGCACACTGAACAGCGCACAATATACACATTTTTCACCGTTGTTTTTAGAGAACAGGAAGGCTGACAATGTAGTTTAGTCCAAGCTGAAAATGTCGAAATACTCAAATTCTTCTAAATACAGTTTTTAGGCTCTTGTACCTCAATTGATTATTTCCACAACTATTTTATTTAATTTTATACTTCTTTATGCTACTTTTATTCTTCTGTTTCACTCAACGGTAACATTGCAGGTTTTACACCATAATTTTTGACTATCAGTTAAAATAGGATTGTCCATATCCAAAGTATCCTCTGTTATACATTAAAGTACTCAACTGTATATTAAGTTTCCAGCTTACCCAATTATCTATTATCTGCAATACATTAATACATCATATCAAGTATCTGAAAGTCAGCAAACTCACACAGTGATATCAGCAAAGCAGTGTCTGACTACCTAAAGATAGCAAGCGTCATAAGCTACTGGTCAAACCTGACCACACAAGCCTGTAGCAGCAAAAGAATGAATTTGTTGCTAATTAATTCACCTTTTTATGTTACAAGAAAGAACAGGTTATCAGTTCTTTCAAAAGTTTTTCTTTAAAGGTACTCTCTAGGGATTTACACCAGTAGTAGCGTTATGGAGCATTGTTTTGATGAGTGGGTTCCAGTTGTGTTTGTATTGTGAGGAAAAGCATGTATGTACATACAGTTGAGGCTGTGAACATTTCTGCCCTGCTCTTCTAGACTTTCTCAATGTTACTGGACGGACTGGATCAAATCCCGATAGTGAAACAAGTCATTTCACGGGGTTTGCAATGCTCAAAACATGTATCCACTGATCAACAGAAGTCTCTTTTCCAATGCAAGTCTATGGGAAAAGTCATTTTGGGCCCTATGGCATCTTGTGACCAACTTGGAAGTTGTGGTTTCACGGTTTGGCTACTATGTTAAATTGTCTTTTAAGTCTGGTGCACTTCCTGGGGGCGTGGTTATATCAACTGGTACAGTAATGCACCAGCAAAATTTAGGAATGAAGACTGCAAACTTTAAGGTAAACAGTGCAGTTGTATGAGGACAGAAATTTATTCTACACATTTCCTTGACGCGTAAAGGTGCACACAAAGATTTCTTGTGAGAAACACAAGAAACAACAGATCTTTGTTTAGAGGAAAACTCCACATGGTTCCTTTGAACCATAGAAGTGATTTTTTATTAACCTGAACCATGACTGTCTACTGAATTTCTCCAGCATACTAATCAGTTGCGGCAATAATAAAGTAGAAACCCAACCATCAGAAAAAAAATGGCACTATATGCATCATATATTACATTTGTATGTTATTGTGTAGCAGATATATTGAAACTTTACTCTTCACCAACACTGCAGTTAACATGGTGTTAGGTTTAGGCACAAAACCACTTAGTTATGGTTGGGAAAAAATCATGTTTTGGCTTAAAATACCTGGATTGTGGGTCAAATTCCTTGCTGGAAAAGCAGCAATGTCACTGTGGAAAACAAATGTGTTTTTGTGGCACTGTTCCACTAACAGGTCACCACAAAACACTCATGACTGCAGCCTAAAACGCAGCTAGAAAACACAGCAACAACTCACTAAAACACAACCCTTTTTGCTTGTCTGGAACAGTAGTCCATCCACCATCATCTCCACCTCCCGATGACAAAGTCAGCTCAAATACTACGTCACTTTAAAAACTTTGATATGATATAGTATAGTGTAACATATTTGTGGTTTGCAGAAACTTATAATGCCAACATTTTCTTCTGTCGACTGGGCTGAATAAAGAGCGACAGCACCTAAATCTGCTTGTCTGAGTGCCTATGACAGCCCTTATGAGTTTTTACTTTTACAAAATGCATCTCAAATAAGATTTGAAAACTCTCCCCTGTCACAAAATAAAAAGTCTAGTGTGTCAGAGGTCAGATGAGCCAGAAAGTGTTTGGTCGTTTCACTGGGCAGGAAGCAGCAAAGGTCAGAGTGAAGTGATCCTCAAAATGCTGAGGTCAGTCCATTTGCTGCACAACACATTATAGGCCACACAGCAGGAATAATTAACATCATGCTGAGAAAATGATGAAATTGTGAGTATTGCTTTAAATGTTAACAAATGTCCTCTTGTGTTCCATTTGGAGAGTTTCCTGTGTTGTGTCATGAGCTTTCAAACTGGAAATGTAAAAAAGGTCACATTTGGTTTGACACACAAACTGTTTTCATTTCATCTGTGGAGATAAAGACTGCAATAAGGCATTGTTTGTTTTAATCTACTTGGAGCACCTGGTGAGCTGAAATTATCAGATCAGGACTATTCAGATAGCGTCAATGTGTTCTTAAATCACAGAAAAGTTACTCAAGTGACTTTCACACTTTCTGAACTTTCTGGCACTCATTTAAGTTCATATCTGATGACACACATGCACACAAACTCACAAACCTTTAAGTTCAAGAAAATGCCAGATTTATATCCCCTGCAATGATTGCAGTAGGAGATAAACACTAAAACAAACTTTGACTACTCTGTCTAAGGTCTGTCTAGTGATTATTGCTCTGTCTGACCTAATGTGCTGGACTGCACCGAGCTACCTAGCTGGAAAAGGTCAAATCTCTTCTAAAACCCAGAGAGCATATGAAGCAGCACCTTACTGAGACAGCTGCAGTTTGAGTCTTTGTAATGTGGTGTTGGTAATTAGTTTATCTGGCCAGTGTACACAATTAGGTGGAGATCACAAAGGTCCGAGTTGCCCTTTGCACTGACACATAGTGGATGTATTGTGGGCAGTGGCTACACCTGACTGTCAAAATCTAAATATAAAATACACTGTGTACACGTGTGACCTCTGATGTGCTCTGGCAGTAAATGTTCTTTTTAAGCCTCCGCAGCAGCATCAACAGTAGCCAGAGGCATTATGTTTCCATCTGTCACATTCACATAAATGCAATATCTTAGAACACCTGGACGGAATTTCTTCAAATTTGGCACAAACATCCACCTGGACTTAAGGATGAACTGATTAGAAGTAGGTGTTCAAAGGTCACTGTTCCCTCACAAAATGTGTTTTTAGCCATAGCTCAAGAATCCATATGCCAATTATGACAACATTTCACATTTTATATCCAAAAGGTCAATGGTCAACTTCATTGTGACATCATAATGTTCTGCAAAACACTTTTCTGGCCATTATTCAACACTGTAACTTAAGAACAGAAAGGGGGACATTTGGTCAGATCCTGAATTGTTGACACTAATCTTGGGTTATCAACATCCATATTTGAAGCATTGTCTGCTGTCATGGCTACATATGAGTCTGGACAGACACGGATGTAAGCTGCAACTCGACTGGTTAGGGGAGGCATACAACCACAAGGTGGTAACTCTAGTTACATTTTGACTGCAAGAGTCAGGTTCCACTTTTGGCTAGTGGACCATAGTTCTTGGTCTCCGCAGAGAGCCCTGATTCCAAGGTTGAACTCTCTAATGACCCTACAGTCTAGTTTGTGTTGCATTAATTCAGACTTTATGTAAGTAATGGTTGTCATTAGTCTCAACAAACATTTATACACTGTATTTTCACATAGTAAACAGTTGCCTATTTACACAACCAACAGCACAACATTAGCATTCATTTGGAGTCAGGTTTGTGCCCATGTGTGAGTTCAGTATTTACTCTTATTTAATCTGTTTTGGTCTCCACTAACCCCTGAGGGACATATTATTCTCTGTAGCTGTGTATTTGGATGAGAAGGTTGAACTATGGAAGAGTGCATGATGGATCTGACTTAATGACTCTGGTGACACTCATAGATACCTGTCACTCCAAGCAGCCACAACCCTCAAGTATGCATAACTTTAAGCCTTAATACAATTCTTATCGCTGAGATGTATAAAAATTCACTCCTGTATAGTTGTGAATGGATAAATTAGTAATACAGACCAAAACGGTTTCGTACCAGGCTATAAAAATGTTTATTTCTGCTCTTACGTTTGGCATTTCAACATGGTGTTGTATGGGGTCTGTGGGTACCTCAAGTGGTCATTTAAGACACTGCAGTTTTTGGCACTTCTGCATTGGCTTCATTTTTGAGGCATCCCTTAAAACATCACTCAGTCATACAACATTCATTTACAACGACCCACACAATGACTCTGTGTTGCTGTCTAATCAATGTTGTTGTCTCATTACATGCAAACTTCTTTTCCCACATTAAGCTGGGGCTTTGCATAATCTTCACAGTTGCTCAGATAAAGTAGAACCACAAAGCGTATTAAATGGAGCTGATATGGTTCCTGTGTTTACTTCCTGTGAATCATTACTCCCTGGAGCTGCTTGGTTGAAATCAGCCAGTGCCTTTAACCTAATGGCACTTTCTCCACACACATGCAGACGCAGACACACACACATTTTCACATCAACAGCATGCTGACATTTTCAAGACAAGCAAGCATTATAAAAAGTTCAAAGATCTTAAATGCATGCTCATGTGTGTGTGTGTGTGTGTGTGCGTCTTTGTAAAGCCGTGTGCTAAAAGTAAACAGCAACCCCATCATTACCATCTATTCACCATACACCTTTTGATATTCAGATTTTTATTCAGGTTAACACAGACCCACTATTTCCCCTCTCTTTAAGAGAGAGTTGTCCTTGTGAATTAATGGCACATGATGTTGCTGCATCTGGCGCTGTGACAGCTTTTTGCTTATTTGCAGCCATTGGTGTTAAGTGTAACCACAAGACAGTTTGAGAAAGTGTCCAGTAAGGTCCAAATGGGACAATATAATGAGGTTTACAGCGGTAATTGTATTGTTAGAAATGTATTTTCTCCTGGAGAGACTTTCTATAAATCAAAAAGTCCTAACATAAACACAAAACAGTACTGCAGGATCCGTTAGGGGTGTCACTTAATAAAGACACGGATGTATGTTGGAGAGACGCACTGCACCACTACTTAATCACTACTGACGTAGCTCCTACTGTGTCTCCTTCCCAATTTGACGCAGCCAAGTTCACAATGAGTCCCCAGAATACCAGGCAGATGCAGGCAGTTACACCAATGACACTGAACTCAGCTTAAAGGGACAGTTCACCCAAAATCAGAAATACAAATTTTCCTTTTAACAGTAGTGCTATTTATCAGTCGATATTGTTTTGGTGTGAGTTGCCAAGTGTTGGAGATACTGGCCATAGAGATGTGGATGTAGTTTAGCAGAGAGAAAACAGTTCCTGCATAATACTGCTCACAACAAGGTCTGTGGATTCTCTTCATTAACCAGGTCATGATTTCTGGAAAGAGACATTGCTGTTGAGTTTTACAATTGTATGTTTTTTGTTAGCGCTTTGAACCGTGCCATCCAATATATTTAAGAGAAGGCAGACATCTCTATGGCCGATATCTCCAACACTCTGCAACTCACACCAAAACAATCTAGACTGATAAATAGCACAACAGGTAAGATGGAAAAATATGTATTTTTGATGTTTGGGTGAATTGTCTCTTTAAAGCCATAAAAAGTCATGTAGTATGTTCTATCATGTAATTTAAGGTTAAAAATACAACATACACTGCAACATACAGCCTTAACTACAGGCATAGTGACAAAGCAAAGAGGAAAGGGAAGGTACAGGGTAGGAATAGAGGACAGAACAGGAGAGGAGTAGGTCTAGGTGAAGGGTTGTCTCATTAATCTCAAAAGGGTGCAGTGGTCCCTTCAGAATGCAAATGAAACTATCAGTCTTATCAGAGATACAGAGAGAGGGATGGAATGATAGAGGCATTGACGGGGTTATTGGGGGGAAAAGCTGAAGTACAAGGTGGAAAAGTAGAGAAAAGAAAAGAAAGAAACTGGGACAATGGGACACTTGGTGTATGTTCCACTGAAAATTTGAGTAATTAAACTGTTTAAGCTGCAGAAGCACCTGCTAACACTGTACTTAGTTACCTTCATATGGTAACACTGAGGTTTGTTACTGGGCTTGTTAGTGCCAGACAAATACAAGAATTATCTTTACAAGCTGATCTATTTTTAAACAGAGAACAGTGGGGGGATACTGACTTATCATTATCTGAGCAGACATGTAGAGAGCTGCACCTTCCTATCTACTAGGCATGCATTTTCACAAGGGTTGTGCCCTTTATCATGTTGCTTGAGCACAGGTTTCCCCTCCAGAGACACCTGACATTAAAATGACTTTTAAATGGTCCTTCTTCATATGTTGCAACTCATCAGCACATCAGGTTAGGAAAAACCCACTATTTTTTGTTTCCTGCTGAAAACTAATTTTTCTGGCTCTGAACCAATTTATTTTTGGTCAAAATGCTGCAAACAGTTCAAACTTAGGTGTGGGAACCAGAACGGAACCAGTACTATGTAGGTGGAAAAGCGGTATCACAGACATTTGAGCTTGGTAATGTGGATGAAACTAGACTATACATATATATATATATACTGTTGTCTATGAAGTATAAACTTCCATATATACGAATCTACAGCCGTGCCCCCAGCTCTGTTGTAGGCACACATGGTTTGGACTCAGTGCTTAATATTATATTATTATTGCAGTTGCAACAATGCATAATCATTGTTCATCATCTTTGTGTAGTTTGTTAGCATGCTAATGTGCTAAAGCCCTTTTCCCACTGGACAAGAAACCCACTAACACCTACTAACATCTAGCTTTTGTCGTAAGTGAACAAGGTTACAATCTGCATTCACTCCTAGGAAAAACTATTATTCTATAGTTATGGGTATTTAATGGCTTAATAAAACCTGCATATACATGCTAAGTTTTGTTGGGAAAAGAGTATAATTAGCTCTAAACACAATCTACAGCTGTGGCTGATGAAAATGTAATTCATTTTTCCAGGTATTTAGTCATGAACCAAAGTATCTGACAAATTAACACTCAGACCTGATGGTTGGGCTGGATTAAAAATCAAGAGATCACCAGAGTTGTAACAATTCATCCTGAGGGCGACATGAGTGTTTGTGTTAAATTCCATGGCAATCCCTTCAACAGTTATTACGATAATCAAAACCACAAATGTCAACAGCATGGTGGCACTCAAGGAACAGTCAGAGGATCACTGAGGTCATTAGAATTCATCCTCTGGGGACCATGAATGTTCGTACAAAATGTATTAGCAGTCCATCATGTAGATGTTGAGCTATTTCAACCTGGACCAAAGCTGTGGGCTAACTGACTGACAGACCATCATCTCGCTCTGTCATCTGTAGAGCCACCCCGCTAACATGGCTGTGCTGTCTTAAGTCAAAATCCAATTTTTATTCATCTTGTCAGTTTTAATTTTTGACTGTCAGCTCATTAGTTAGGGCCACGCACAGATACTGTACTGTATGTTACTGAAATACCAGTCATATCCACCACTTCATCATGTTATGTTTCTTGTTAAATCATTAGTATATGAATATCATCATTACACAATTGTTAGGAATTGGTAGACACCAGAAAATCAACCTCTTAATCTTAGTGTTATTGCATGTGCTGTGACACAGCCTTCAGAGAAGAATGGGAGTACTGATACACGTCAGAGGATTATTAGGAATTTGGAGGTGGTGAGGGGAAAAAGTGTTGGACAGCAGAGAGCAATGGTGTTCAGAATCTAGCGAGGTGAAATTGAGAGGTGCTTCAGGTGGAAGCAGAGAGTGTCTGCCGGTCATCAGAGTTGAAAGGCGGTGAGTCAGTCAACCTGCAAAGAGACAAAAAGAAATCATGAGGTGAGACAAGCTGTGCACTGAGCTGCCTCCTTGGCTGAGACGGCATCTTGTAGGTGTGAGAGTCGATGCGACTCTTTATATTTGGCTTTGCTAGGCTGCAGGGCAGTGATCAATTGGTGGAGCAAAGGCCAGCACTCTCCCTGGGAGGTTTCCTTAGAAAATGGTGTACTGTGTAGCTCTACAGACACACTGCAACCGTTTTTCAGGCTAACTCAGATCTCAGACTTACCTTATTATTTGTCACTCTCCAAGTCGCTGACCTGTCTGGTTTTTCCTCTAGCTCTATCTGTCCTTGTACTAACGCTCCAGGTGCTGTTATCCAGTTGACATCAGATGCTGGTACATTTAAGTCAAGCTGTTGGTTTAATTTATTTTGGTTCGATTGAAACTTGATATACAGCAAATTGCTACAATGTTCTAACTTTGCTTTGCAAAAATTAAGATATCCCTTCTTTTTTTCTATTTAAACTAATGTTACATTTAAATCTTGGATGAATACGATAAACCTGTGTGCAGCGAGGAATAAAGTGAATTTTCTCTTTTACCCTTTTGTTTTCTTAGATTTTTAGATTTATTATGTCCAAATGATGAGCCCATAATATGGTGATTTATGTCCACCTGACTGAAGCTCATTAGTTCAAAAGTCTTACACCCTCCTGATAATCGACCTTCCTCCTGTATCTCTTTCCCTCTCTCTCACAGCTCTCCAGACCACTCAGCCTCCCAAGGTTCTTTTCCCACCGGAAAGACAAGACACAGTGATAGAAATCACGCCTGGTAAGGACCCACTGCTCCTCTCTATCTCTTTATTCTTCAGTTAAAGTGATAATCCTTAAGGTCCTTGTTTTTTTTAATGCTGTAGCCATCTTTGGTGCAAAGTGCACTTTCTGTGGTGTTTCTTCATGGCACAGCATGTGTGTGCCCTACTGGGACTCCACCATGGACACTGCAGTTTTTTCCCTGTCACGACAGAGGTGGACAGCTTAAGGGCCGCAGTAGCGTGACCGTCAGGCATAAATACACACTAAAGCTGGAATTTTTCTTGATGAAGGGGTTAATGGGAGTCTTTTTGAGGAGGTGCAAATGTGAAAAGGTTACAAAGCGACACCAAAACTCTTGAACACAGAACTATAATTTCACCTTAACCTTGTGCATGGGAGAGGTGCCTCTTTTCCACCATGCCAATGCTGCACAGATTTGATGATAGTTATTTTCTGTCCATAAAGATCCTGTAAGTGCAGCTCTTTTCTGTCTCTTCCGTACTGATGGTGGCACTTTTAATGCTAACTACCCAGGTCTTCCTCTGTGTATGGCAACTGACTGATGTCAAACGCATTATTGGCTCTGAGCAAGAGGTTTTCTGCATTGAAACCAAGTGGTTGACACCAAGTGCTCACAAAAGCAAATGCCAAAACAGCTTTACTACACCCAAAGGTGGTGTGTGTGACAATTAGCGCATATCTGTGATTTGGAGTCTGGGGTGGGATAGTCTGCACAGGGTTCTCAACATAAAGGTGGCTGAGTTGGCCAAAGCTAGCTCAATATGCAGCGCTAACAATAGCGACAGTGCTGACAGAGCTAACATATTAACCTGGGTGGAAACCAGAGGGTGGGTGCGAGGCTTCCATGACAATGCTATCCCGATGTCAGCAATAATTGCTGTGTGAGCGCAGGTGCAGAGCAGCGACGATGAACTAGCCAGTGGTATACACACATTCCTTACGCACTAACATGCACATGCAGCCAAACTGTCAGACTGGCTTATTAAAACTAACTGGGTTACGACAAAGAGTGTGGATGTATTAAGAGAACTGGATACTGGCTTTATGATGGAGCCCCATTAATTCCAATGCTCCAATCGGGCATCTACATTTTTGGGCCCAAAGAGCGTGCACATTAGCAATTAATACCAGACAAGAACACTGACTGGGTTTGGAAAAGGTCACAGTTATGGTAAATGAAGTATGGTCAAAGTAAGGCGTCTAAAACACTTGATTATATTGACTAAGTTTAGGCACCTAAAATAATTGGTTATGGTTTGGGAAAGATGGTTACTGTTAAAAGGAAGGCGGATATACTTGCAAGTACGTGACAGAACACTCACGTTCCCCACTTCAAAGTCAGATTCACTACACACCAATCCACGACTCCAACCTCCACACCCTTACTTTTAGTAATACATAAATGTCAGACCACTTCCTGCATTGGCACTCAACACTGACACTGGAGGTAAATCATTTGGGGTGTTGTATTTCTAATGGATACAGGGCCAGCAGTACAGTCTTCTGACAGTGTTGTCCAACTGCCTTTGCAGTCTTTTCTTCTGCAATGTTTGGTTATGGGGGAAAAGTTTTGTTTGTTCAGTAGGCATCACATGATCTGTGATTCTGACTGTGGCTGCTATACCAGAATCACCTCACTGCCTAGCTTTGGTCTTGGGATGTTGATAAAGAGGTACTTTACTGGACCCTGTGGGGACCATCCATAGGGAAGTCAGAGGTCAGGTCCATGTAGAGAGCAGCAGGTGTGGAGCTGGTGGGGATTTGGTGTCTGGGGTCAGACAGTAGAAAGATGGTGCCTCTGTGAGCCGCCTGCTGGCCTCCTGCTCTCAGCCTGTCTGCACTCTACCCATCCCTGTCCCGCTGCTTTTTTGTTCTTTCATCTCCTCTAGTCAGCGATTAACAGTGACTTATGAGCAGATATGTACTCAATCCAATTTGCTCTGTGCTAAAACATTTACAGAGCCCGCACAGGCCTCGCTACAGCGCTGCCTTATCTACTGATGAAAACTGGCCGATAGTCAAAACCATGACATTTTCAAATTCAGTCTTTTCACTTTGATTCTTCTTCACTGGGTGATTTTCAGATGGAAAGTGCAGCATGTTTGGATTGGCAACTTACATCAGGCTCAAAAAATGTCATTTTAGCAGTGTGAGCAGTAGCATGAGAGCAAGAGGAAATCAGGCTTCAACTACGAACATGAACAAAAAACAATAAGCTGCTTTGACAACAACAAGAAAGGTCTGATAAGACAGGAATTAAAAAATTGAAGGGATCTCACTGGGATTTGCTTGTACTAAACAGTGTGTGTTGTGTTCTGCTGCGGGCCCGGTTAGCTGGCTTCCTTGCCAGCTGTGTGTGTGTGTGTGTGTGTGTGTGTGTGTGTGTGTGTGTGTGTGTGTGTGTGTGTTTTCAAGTGCATACGTCCGTGCTTTCATGTGTGTGTCCCGCTGTTCAGCGGTCTCCCTGACAATGTTAGCACTGTAGGCAGAAATGTGTTTGGTTGTGTGTACGAGTGTGTTTGTGTGTTGTGTGTTTCCATTAACTCCAGATTGATGTAGTAACAAATAGGCCCTAAGGCCTCTGTACACTGATTGCAGCAGGGACACCTTTTAATGGGCACTGCAATCTCACCCCCCAACACCCCCACCACACACACACTCAAACACACAGCAATAGAGGCTGCACAGTAAGACACACACATGTACACACACACACTGTACACACTCTCTCACACAGTCACAGTGTGACCCTGCGGTACATTTTTAATTATCATCTTGTTTTAACCTGGGGGAGATTTACATCAGCAACCACAGTTATGTTGTTCATTTTCCTCCATTTCCACTCTCTCCTCCCTCCCTACACTCACTTGTTCATTTTTTTCTTCCTCTCTTCATCCCTTTATTCTTCTTTCCTCTGTTAGCTGTTGGTTCCAGTGCCTTCGTTTCTTTTCCTGTTTCTTTTCTCCTTTGTTTAATTCAGATTTTTTTTCCTTTTCCTCTTCGCCACCCCACATCCTTCCTCCCTCTCCTCTGCTTTTCTCATTATTCTATAATGCTGTGGGTTATAAACACAATTCATTATGCTCATTGTTATTATACTGATGTGGGCTACAGGCAACAGACAGACAAAAAGAGCTATAATTAAAGATTGATTCATGATATCAGTATTAAACATGTCTTTAAAATAAAGTTCAGGAAGAAAGACTAATGGTGCTTGAGGAGTTATTTGCACATCCTCAGAAAAAAATTCAGCCTTTAAAACCGTTCGCTGACGAAAGTGTGTAGGTGTGTGATGCAGACGCAATACTATCAGTTTTACTAGCAGCTTAGGAAGTCTAAAAAATGGATTACGATAAATATATTATCTAAATGTCATATTCATTCATTAGAAGTCTCACTGTGTGTTTCTTATTATTGCAGTTTCTGAACTTCAATACTGTGTTCAATCAGAAAAATATGAGGAGTAGAAGTGAAACTTAAAAGATGAAAATATCAGCGTGGGCTGAAAACAAGACACAAATTATTTGATTAATCCATAAAAGAAAATGTCATTATCTAGAGTTTATTCAGTACAAATCGGAGGCATATTTAACTCGTTCATTAGTCACAACTTTAACAATGAAACACCAATTTTTCTCAGTGTGAGCCAGAAGAATAGAAGTGACAAAGCTGACGGATGAATATAGACTAGAGACTGAAAATTAATGTGAATATAGAACCAGTCTGATGAAAATGCACATAAACTGAAGCATGATAAATTGTGATATGACTTGATAAATTAAACACAATTTGATTTAATAACTGGTAATGTAAAATGTTCCTTTCATTCATCACAGGCTCAACAAATCGCTCTGGTTCATCCTTTACATCAGTAATTTGTCTTACAGTGCTCTAAACCTAAATGTCAGTCATATTTAAAGCCACTGAGGCTCAGCTAATTGCTCGACTGTCGATTGTTTCTCTCATCCGTCCCTCAGTTCCAAAAACTCTTTCGGTGTTTGACCCCAGACTCCATCTACTCCTCTATGTTCACGCTTCCCTTCCCTCTATCACTTCAGCGTGGTTCAGTGCAGGTAGCTGTGGTTATGTGAGTGTAACACCTCCTGAAACCTGGGCCAGTATGTGTAACACTTCTGAGACATTGTCTTAAGAATGATCCTAGACTTTGATTAATGCCGAAAAAAATGTAGTAAAAAGTTCGGCTGAGAAGCTTTGTATTAAAAAGCTAAATATACTATGAGAAAAGTTGAGGTGTTATTCTTACGTGCTGAGTACAGTGACTCAGAGGTGTTAAAAAATAATGACCATAGTCATGCCCCCCCACTCAAGAGCAGAATTAGCCAATAGCAGACCTCCAACGGTTGTGTCAGGAATGTGTCAGATCAATCATCATCAATCACACCTTGTCATAACACTCATAAATAATACGTCCAACTTAACATATGTTTAAGTAACTCAAACACACAAGAATAATGTTGTGGGAGGTTAACAATATTATTTCAGAATATTTAAACTTGTTTTTTTTTTTTTAATAATTATAGGACTTAGTACATGAGTATTATTTAGAAAGCAATAGGAGAAGAAAATGAGAAGAGGAGAGCAAAGGAAAGAGAGGAAAATAAAGTGAGGAGGAGAGGAGAGCAGAACACACTTGGCCTGATTGTTGTAACTGAACAAAGGCCTATGTTGTTGTTTAGACGGTAGATTGGTTGGTTTATTATTTTATTAATTCAGAGAACAGCATCTTTCAATTTTGTGTACTGATTTGTCAATTTTGAATCATTTATTTCATAGAGCACTAAAGTGTTCACAGTGTGGTATTATCTATATTGATAGATATAGGAGATAATTTTGTGACACCTCAGCCAGAAGTTTCCCCCTGCTCAGTACTAGTGTTTGGCAAGTCACTCTCAAAATGTAATACATTACATAGTACTAGTTACATTCATTTGAAAGTAATAAATTACTTTACAATATTACTTTCTGTGTGAGTAATAAGTTACTCATTGCGCTATTTTTGCATTACTTTTTATGTGATCAAAATGACCTCAGAAGAATGACTAGACATTTTAATGGATGAGGCTAATGTTTCCTAGCAGTTAATTAAAGCACAGAAGGTCTAGTTTATGACAGTTCATTTCAAATCCAGTGCTGCACAGGTCTGGCCCAGTCATGCATTCACAGTGGTTACCACTTTGTATTAAAATGACCTGCTTACATTAATAATAGTGTGATGATATAAAAGAAATAAATAGCCTAAACCCTTTTAAATGAAACACTTGCCTTGGACACAGGAAGGGTCAGGCAGGCAGAGAATAGAAGAGAGTCTAATAATTATGAGATATGGATGAATATGTGTGGGCTATGATATGAAACATAATAAACAAATATTGAGGTTAGCACAACAAATGGAATGGTGTACAAGTCAGTCACTATGACTGCCACATATTGATACACCAGAGCTGGAGGACCAACCTGCCGGTTCCTGGTGTGCCGGTCAGCTACAGCAGCACCGGAGAGAGAAATGTGTATAAGAGCAGGGTGTGCCAGCATTGCTCTGCAGTTTTAGGGGATGTAAATGGAAACATATCCAACATATACTAACACACATTCGATGGCATCACCCAGATGTGCTGATCACTAAGACAAGTAAAAACCAAACCTGAAGGCCAGCTCCTTATCCTGGCTGCTTTCAAGCAGCCTTAGGACTCAAAAGCAGAACAGAATACATTGTAGACGTTGCTGGTATAATAATGGAAACACACTGAACATGGTAACGTAGAGTACTGCATGACCCAGATGTGCCGATCACCAGCACCCTTTTATGATGTAGTCTGTAATGACATGACAAAATACAATAACCCTCAGGGGATGTTTTTTCTGGTGGCACACTGGTGGAAGCAGAGTGGTGTGGATCAGCATGGATAAATGAAAAATGAAAAGAAATGTAAACTGTTTATTTTGGGTGATATTGTAAATGAAACAGTATCACCCAAACCTGTTGGTAATGCGTTACATTACTTTGTTACTGCTCAAACATAATATATTACCGTAATGTGTTACTTTTGTAACGCGTTACCTCCAACACTGATTAATATACTTCAATCACACAGGTTTACACTATGTACTTAGGCCTCAAGAGCCTACCAGCAGGGCGTACTTTGTGGGTGTACAAAAACAATTTTAGTCCTCTACTTTCACTTGAGCTGTATGGTCTGTATCTCTTTACTTGACTTTCTTCAGTGACATCAAGGAGTCCTGTCATCACCGCAAGCCAACCAATAAAGAGTCCAGAGAGTCACTGGACCCAACCAAGAATTAGTCCCACATGCAATCCTCTTTAAAATTACAACTTATAGTTTTTACACTTCAGTTTTTGTAAATAATAAATTACTAAGAAAATGTGTTAGTTAGTGGGCTTTAGTGACTTAGTTTGTGCACACGTGTATGTGAGTGGGTGAACTCTACCTGGCAGGCATAACTGTCAGACCTCAGCTGTAAATGTTGATTTGTTGATGACACCCCAAGTCGTCTGGGAGATTAAAAAGCCTTTATGGAGATAACACACACACACACACACACACACACACTGGCACAAGCACATATGGGGCAACATACTGCACATGTAGGCATTTGACAGATTAAATAGCCTCATGGAAATCAAGCACACACAATCACACTCAAGGAAATAGTTGACACATTTATTGACATATGGTGGACAGAAACAAACACCACCTTTAGACCGGGACTAAGACTATTAATGACTAAATCAAACCGGCAGAAAATTTATTTTTTATATTCTGTTAATATTTGGACTAATTATAGAGCAAAAACTGTTTTATGACTGAATGTAACATTTCTATGGAGTCTCACTGTTGGCCAGATAATTTAAGAAAGTTTGGAGACTATGGCTTGCACTCATTAAAATCATGATGGATTCACTGTTTTATGATATGTGACTACGTAATTAGAGAGTTAATTAAAAAAATAGACTGATTTAACTTTGATGAAAATGGTCCACACTTACAAACAGGAAAACATGCACACATATACTTTCAGAAATTCACACACACACACACACACACACACACACACACACACACACACACACACACACACACACAGTAGTATTAGGTGCCAGCATGAGGCTGGCTGTGAAAGGCAGGGTGAGATAAGGAGGCAGGCTTTCTGTCTCTTTCTCTTTCTCCCCTCTTGTCTCTCTTTCTCCGTCTGTCTCCGTCTCCTTCTTCCCCCATCGTATTTATCTCCCTACGTCTGTCTCCCACTGTCCCTGCGAGGTGTCTGCCTCTATCTCACTTTCCTTCCATCTGCCTGTCTCCCCTTCACCGCTCTGTATATCTCTAACTGTCCCTTTGTCTTTCTCTCACAGCTCATTCAGCCTTTTCATTCATGTGTCTCAAAACGGTGATGCGTCATGTCATTATTCCCTTTCAAACTGTCACAGAGAGATAACGTGAGGTGGGAGGGGTGCAGGATGAAATGAATGCAACAAAGGTCTCCATATTTCACATTTTCTTCCATGAGAGAGAGTCTGGTTGTGTTTGCAGTCGTTAGTCATCCTCAACCATGTAATTCAGAGCAGAATAATGCAGCACAATGGCTCCAAAGTGTCAAATTATCTGCAACAATAACACAGATAATACGCAGCCATTTATTCATTTATTTTTGCTTGCCCAGTTAAGAGGGATAAAAACCTTGTCTGCGTTATAAAACCTGAAAAACTGGTGCTTAGAAGTAAATGAAAATAAGTGAGAAGGTCAAAGATGGATTAAGGGGAGAGATACTAAACGAGTGGGGAGGAAAAACAACAGAGGAAGAAAGAAAGAAAGGTGAGGGAGAAAGGAAGGGAGGCAGACACAAAGAAAGAGAGGAAAAAGAAAGAGAAAAGAAGGAAGGAGGAGGGAAAGAAAGGAAAGAAGAAAGGTTAGAGAGAAAGGAAGAAAGGCAGAAAGGAGGGAGGAAACAAAGAAAGAGAAAGACCCAGAAAGGAAGGAAGGATGGAAAAAGGAAGGTGAGATAGAAAGAAAGAAAGGAAGGAAAGAAAGAAGAAAGGTGAGAGAGAGAAAGCAGGGGAGAAAGACAGAAAGAAAGACAGACAGAAAGAGAAAGAAAGAAAAAGAAAGAATGGAAGGAAGAAAGGAAAGAAGAAAGGTGAGAAAGAAAGAAATAGGAAGGAAGGAACACAGTAAGGAAGGAAGGAAGAAAGAAAGGAGAACATCTGAATGATGGATAAGAGAACTAGAAAAGGGCAGGGTGAGAAGAAGGATAGTTAAGATATACTGAAGGGCTGAAGGAAGGACAGATCGAAGAATGGCAGGAAAAAGGGTGAGAGATTCAGAGAAGGATGCAGTGAAGAAGAAAAAGGAGGGAGAGAGGGCAGGAAATTAGCAAGGACAGGGTGAAAGGAGGGAAAGACTGAAGGAGAGGAAGGAATGGGGAAGATTTAGAGAAGATAAGAAGAAACCAGGAGGAAGTAAGAAAGGGCTGTATTAGGAAAGTTAGGTAGGAATTAAGGAGCTGATAAGACTCACATTATGGGAGTATCTGAGTTGCCTCTTTATCACTGTCAGAACACATACACACCTTTCTGTCTTCATCACTGTTCACTCATAACACACCAACACATACACACACACACAAGACAGAACACATCAGACCACATAATACAGTACAGGGTGTTTGTATTAGTATCATAATGTGCAAACTCTCTCACACACACACACACACACACACACACACAGAGCTCTCCTTTATGTAAACAGGCTGTTGAAAAAGAAAGACACAGAGAATAGAGGGACAGTGTGAGTTGAGACGATCGAAGGGATTCAGAAAATAATTACACGTGAAAGGATGATCGATATGCGATGAAAGCACGATAAAGAATGGGTTCTGCTCTTTCTTTTGCCCTCGCTTTCATTTGTCATCTGGCGGCTTCATGAATATGGTAAACAGCTTTTGTTTGCAACCTTGATGGAGAAGGAGGGACTGATGGAGAGAGACTGAAAGGAAGGTAGAGCAAGACGAGGTGAAGAGGGTGAAAGGGTCTTTCAACAGCATCAACATCTGTTTCACTGTGTTTTCATGGGCAAACATAACAGCAGTTTGGAGAGGTGGGTTTAAGACTGCAAGGTCAGCGCTTGAAGTCCCTGCTCAGGCCAACGAGATATTAGTGACCCATTTGTATTGTTGTACAGAGGAAGGCAACCTATGGCTCCGGAGCCACATGTGGCTCTTTGTCCCCTCTACTGTGACTCCCTACAGATTTGTCAACAA
The DNA here is from genome assembly GCA_019142605.1 of Cephalopholis sonnerati. NCBI lineage: Eukaryota > Metazoa > Chordata > Actinopteri > Perciformes > Serranidae > Cephalopholis > Cephalopholis sonnerati. The sequence goes on along the minus strand of JAGQAX010000004.1, from coordinate 10,795,832 downwards.
AAAAAAAGGAAAAAAGGAAAGAAAATATATCTTATTTTCTAACATTCTCGTTTTAATACATTATTGTTCTAGGCCTTAAGTAGTTTTCCATCCTACGATTGTAAAAATGTGTAGCCTACACACCAATTAAAAAAATGTTTCCTCTACTATTTCATCTACTAAAATGTGCTTCATACATCGATGACCTGACGCCTTTTCCTCTAAATTTTGCCAAACCTCAATATCAGTGGATCATCTTGAGTCTCCATAGCTAGGCTAACTATGGATTCCAAATCCGAAAAAGGAAAACAGAGAATTTAATAGTGTGTGGACAGATTTGTTTGCTTTCATCACCTATGCTGCAAAGTTAAAGTAGCAAATAATCAAATATATATTCATTAATGATTGTTTGATGGCTTTGGTAATGTTGATAGGCTAATTTAGATACTCTTATTATAAGGCTCAAATATGCTTTGCAGCTCCATACAGATTTTTTTCCCCCCTTTTTTTGGCCAAAAATGGCTCTTTTAATACTAAAGGTTGCTAACCACTGCCCTAGGTCAAGTACCTGGGTATATCTGTGTGTGTGTGTGTGTGTGTGTGTGTGTGTGTGTGTGTGTGTGTGTGTGTGTGTGTGTGTGTGTGTGTGTGTGTGTGTGCGTGTGTGTGTGTCTAACCATGACCCAAGTGGTTTTGTGCCTAAACCGAACCAACCCTTCACCCCAGCGTTGTTCAGAAACTTTAAGTTTCAGCGCATGCGCTTTGAAATAAGGTACAAATGTAATGTATCGATGTTTTGCAGAAATGTTCAACAGGATGAGATGGAAAGAATACTTTTCATTCACTGGTTGTTTTACCAGTCGTTGCTTTGTTTGCTAAGAATCCCTTAAAAAAGAAAAGTGAAACATTTAGTTTCAGTTTTAAAGCTCCATTTGTAGATTTTTGGCCACTTGGGGGCAGCGTAACAAGCTGTGAAGACAGCGATTCAGAATATTATGGCCTAACAAAGTTGTTGCAATCCAATATTTCCTCACCCTCTAGCTCTAGCTCCTTATATCTGGCTCTTTAGCTACTAAATGCTCCATGATGTACACCAGCTAGTTGCTAACTTAAAAAAAAAACTTTCTGCTGCTGCTGCTCATCACAGGGTTAGTGGGAGCAATTACAATTCACTGGGGGTTCATCATATGAGCGACTATATTCAAATTAAACATTTGAGCCATCATTAATATTAAAACACTCATGCTATAAACCAAGAATGAGTGACTTCAAAGACAGGCTTTCCTTTGGAAAACAGGAGCGCTGTCATCACAATGGAGGAATATTTCACCATCATACATGTGAAGTTTTAAAGGAATACTCCACCAAAAATATATTATGTGTAAAATGCAGGTGTTCCTGAAAGGCTTGTTCCCTTGCCAACCAACCAATAAATAGACTACTTCGATACAATACAGCAACACAGAAATACTGAATTAAGCTATCTTGTGAATAAGATACATTTGGAGCACACTAAACGCACAGTTCAAAGGTGGATTATGCCGCAAAAATGGTTTGAAAAGTTTCCATGGAAATTTTCATACATTATTTTGCTGCAGTTCCATGAAGGAGAAAGCTCCAAGCTTTTCAGGCCCACCTTTCAGGCTTCAGCAGTATTTGATTCTCAAAAGATGCATAGATTTTTAGTGGAGTCGTTCTTTGACTTTGGCATGGCACATTGGCTTGCATAAGTCCCTCAGCCAGGTGACGTGGCTTCAGACACACGTCTTAGAAAGCTGCCAGTCTGTGCCAGTACTGCTGCTCTGTTTCTGACTCTGACGTCTGACCTGTGACGAAAGACACTTTCCTACGCTTTGATTGAAAAGCACGTTGGCTACTCGCATCATTACACACAGAAGTGAAGGTGCAGCAGACTGATTATTGTATAATTTGATGCCTAGAGGCTGTAAATATTCATTAATTCATAACATTAATTTGTATGAAATCATGAGGGGATACTTTCTAACTAAGCTGCTTCTTTCAAGTTAGTCTGATTAGTTATTGAATTATTTGAATATTATTTTAAGCCTTGAGGCTGCGAATGATTTCACAACAACCAAAACAACAACATGATGAAATAAAACATGTATGAATTTGGTATATTGACATCTGTCATGAACTTGGAATGTTTGACCCATCGTACTGTTATTTCAGCTGCATGTGTCACAAAGTTTCAAACAGATATTGGGAAATATGGGTGGACAAATTGTTTTCGGTCCGAAGATCATATATATGATCAAACTATTTTTCCATTACCGTTGCATTCCAAATGAATGTGGTAGAATCTGGCATTCAGCACTCTCATGCCTCCAGTGAAATACCAAAGCTTCTTTTCTTTAATCAATAATCCTTAAGATTTGAGCAACACATGGTTTCTATTGGTTAGGCATACCATGCTTTATGCGAGCCTTACACGACAACGACTTTTCAAGCACTTAAATTTCCTGTGTCAAAATAAAAACATGAGAGTTTGACCTTAGCTGGTGTGTGCTCCTGTGTTCCCGGTTGTTTGGTGTAAGGTGGTCAAAAAATCCAGTCAGAGCTGTCAGTCTTGTTCCCAAAAAAATCAAACATGTTTTAAATCATTAGTTTAAATTATTTTAAATTATTATTACGAAGTTTTTAGTCTTGGTAGTGAGTTGAGGCAACACATTTGTACACACAGACAGTGTATCATACAGTGGATAACATAGATGCCAATTGACTAGAATACTGTGGACATATGACACCTTTTAACTTGTGTCATATTTCTTTAATGGTGTAAAGTTTTCCATCAGGAGCAGGATGGGAAATAATCTCAAAATGAATCTAGTTGTAGTCTTGCATATAGTGACCCTGCAAGATCCCCAGTCTTTACAAAATCTCACAGTGTGTGACTAAAAGCTCACAATGTCTTTAGATGTAAGCGGGTGTCAGACTTTTATTCTTTTAGGTCTTTTTAAAGACTTCATATGTATGGTCGGCATAAATAATACAGGTTCCAGATTTCTGTTCAAAATGACAAGTTCATTGATCACTGGGTAGGAAACATGCTTTGAGCAGCTACTCAAAGCTCAGCAACAAAACTTGTGCATCGGTTTCTTTTCCCCTGTTTGTTCAGCCATTATGAAAACTTTATATTTTCTTCGTCTGTAGCTCTGCTTGCACTGATGCAAAAATGTTTTCTTTTCAAAATGCCCCGGACCGGCTGTTTCTTCTAGATTACATCATCGTGTCACATTATGCGAATGAAGTGGTGGACTGTGCCACTGACAGTGCAAACTACTGTGGTGGCTAATGAGTATTAAGTTCCTGATTGGCTATAAAGAATAAATGAAGGCTGTAAATACTTTTAAAAATACTGAATTTGATGTAATCAAAACATTAAGAATTAAAACCACTGATGAATAAATCTCTGAGCTTACCTGTAAGCGTTTTTTTTTTCCTTAATACTTTTTATTTTTCAAAATAACCTCACCAATAAGAAGTTTTTGATCAAAATGTTTTAAAAGTCTAATTGGTGCAAGGAACTACATGAAAGGACATTTTTTCCAATTGAGCCTGGCCCACTTTAAATCAGTGAGAAAAGCAAGAACAAAACACAAAGACAAAAATCTAACATGTGAAATAATCAAACTTTTCAAACTTAAGCAGAATCTTCACTTACTTACTTCACGCTCTTGTCTGTCTCTCTTTGGTACTACAACTATTTGTGGATTTGGTGTTTTGTGAGTTGATGGAGCTGTGGCACTTTGTAACCAGGATCCTCTGGGTTCCTGTTATGTTTAATTAGTTTGTTTTTCCACTGTAATTTACAAGTGATAAAGAAAACGTTACCATGACTTACAGATCCTAAACAGTTTGGTCAAATGTCAGAGAACAATGGTCGTCAGGGAAAATTATCAGGAGTTATTGTTCCACAAGCCCTTCAAGATAAAATCTGACTGTTCATCTGTGTCATGGTTATTTTATAATAATTTAAGACAGTTTTGAACACTGAACTAGTAAATCTAATATCAAAAGCCACAGAGGTAGACACAAGGCTTTTCTAATGGAAATTTTTTTTCAGAATCTGTTTTTTCCCCCTTCTTTTTAACAGAAATGACTCCAGAAAAGAAAAATAGGAGTCCTCGCTGTTTGGTACACTGTGATCTCTGTGTCTCCATCACTGTCTAATTATTTCTCCTGCTGTCTTTCCTCTCTCCCTCTCTCCTACTCACACTCTCACTCTCTGTGGGATAAAGATCCTGTGGAGCCAGAATTGGATTTTTATTAAGTAGAAATCCCCTTTGAAAATCTACCTAACCAAGACCTGTGTGTGTGTGTGTGTGTGTGTGTGTGTGTGTGTGTGCGTGCGTGCGTGCGTGCGTGCGTGCGTGTGTGTGTGTGAGGGTGTGTGTGTGTGAGGGTGTGTGTGTGTGGGTGTGGGTGTGGGTGTGTGCGCGTGTGTGACTGAAAGAATTAATGAGTGGAGTGTGAGTGAGGCTGTGTGAGGTTGGATTTGTGCCATGCAGCTTGTGAGTTGACACGTTACTACTTTATAAAAGATATGACTTCATAGATGTTAGAGTTATATCAGAGTGAACGCTTGTGAGTGTATTTGAGAGTTTTTATTCTTCCTTTTTCTCTCCCTCAGTGCTTTTGGCCAACCTCGTAGAAGATTGCTGAATCAAAGAGATTTCAAATTCATAATATATCAGTATTATCTGTTTCTGTAACATGGATGCAGCATCATTAAAGTTCAAAACTCTATCCCACTTTAAAGGCTGTATCCTTCAAATCCAAAGAGTGTGGCACACTTGCAGATGTGGCCATAACAAATTGACCTTTCATACCATATTCAGATTTTCCCCAGATATTAGTGAGTGGGCACTAAGCTTGCCTACTAAGGTATATTTTTGTCACATGCATATATAGGCCTCATTGACAGAAAATAAAGTCACCTGTAAAGGACCTGACACACCAAGCCAACCGTCTGCTGTCAGGCTGTTGGTGAGGGCTGTAGTTTTTTCAGTGGGTCCTGGATCTGTAGGCACTAGTCAGCCCTTGTTGGCAGTTCTTCGGCCGATTCAGCATCCTGAATTGGAGGCGGAGCCAGCAGAGCCCATTGGTGGGCAAAAATTACTCTAATTGGGAGTTTTGCTCGGTGCACAAGAAGGGAAACGAAAGAGAATCTATACCCCTTTAGAGCCTCGATAGGATGACAGACTAACAATCCCTCTAGCATTATACTGAGAAGAATCTTACTGAGTAGACCTATGTATGTTACTGTGATAGCTATAAAATTGGATTAAATCAGAAATGACTAACAGTATAAGATATAGTAGGAATCTTTAAATGTAAAATATTATAATGATGGTAATGTAAAGTTACTGAACAGTCATAAAGGGCTTGAAATGAAAAGATAATTGAGCTTCACTGTATATAAAGAGAAACTTACCCCCCCTGAAAATCTTGTATTTGCTTGCCTCTAGTGGTTTATCTTCTCACATTGCTGCAGTGATGTACAGGTAGACCCTAAGACCTGGTGACATCACTGTTGGGTGACATACTGGTATAAACAGCCAGTGCTGTATCAGGTCATGATCTCCACAAAGCAAAATAGCTGCACAGAAATGTAACTGAAGTCCAAAACTGTGCCCATAACTAGGTCAAAGAGTGCTTTAAAACCCAAAAATCTGCTTCTCTCCTGATTTCAGGTTTTTCAAACTACATGTAGTTTCTTAAAGCTAAGTGGTTTGTAGTGTGATCCGGCTGCTGTGGAGAAAAACTGCTGCAAACCAGCATTAAATTCAATGACTGTATAAAGTGTATTTGTGTACAGTTACTCATTTTATAATCCCCTGATAATCCTCGACTTCCCCAGAGAGTTTCTCAAAGTCAGTGACTCTCCTTGGTTGTGGGTGAATTCAGACCTCCAGCGACTGATTAACATAAGGCACTTACTGAGACACAATTATTTATTCATTTAGAAAAGCATTCATTTACAATATGAGTTTTAATACTCAAACAGAAAATTCTATCTTTCTAATCCTTGTAAAATATAAATTAGTTTAACAATTCTGTATTGTTTTGGATTATATGTTGAGCTGGCCTATAGGTCATTTTACAAAAAACAAAACAAAACTGTGTGCCTTTGTAAACTAAGACATGATAGAAATGTGTGTAACAGAGAATAAGATGAGCAGATGAAAGTTTACCTTCAACATGCATACTCTCTGTGTGTAGCAATATAAGCCTGTCTTCCTCTGTCTATATCTAAATATCCATTCCTTATATGTGTATGACGGTGCATTTGTTGCTGTGTGTGTGTTTGTTCTCTAAGGGCAGCACTTTCTTTTTTTACCCCTCTTAACATTTTCACACCGTGAACAGCTGTGGGAGCAGGAGCAAGAGGGGAGAAACCAAAGAGAGATCTTAAGTGGAATAGTTTGTTTCTATCACTTTTAGATGTGTAATGGAGGTTAAGGGGTCTCTTACACTCACTCTGCTGCTACAATAGACAACACTGCTCATCTTAGTTGACTTTAAAAAAAAAAAGGGTTTTATGACCTCAAGACAGTGATACATAGCAGCAACTTTGAAGGACAATAATGCTCTTGGAATTGCTTCATCACACTTTTATATTTCCTCAAAGGGAGATTTAAGGGAAAATTCTGGTATTTTCCAACTAGAATTTAATTTTAATGGCCTTTCAGACAATGGGTCACGCTCAATTGCACTTGCGGCTTCTTTTAGGGATTCAGGAAAGGGGGACTCTGGTAAAACAATTATACTGGGGCAAGCAGTGGCAGCCTACCAAGGCTTTTCATATAAACTTTAAAGTTTTATATTCATATAAACTTCTGGGGAAATTTGCCAGCTAATAAAACAAGCTACCAGTTCATCTGCAGTAATAACCACTGTGGAGCAGTAACTGCAGAAAACCACAAGTTTCCTCAGGTTATGTTGTCTGTGGGACAGTGCTCCTCCTTCCACTCTCTTGTTCACAGGATATCAGCCATTGCATAGCTGTGTCCAAAACCTCTCCCTTGGTCAGAGTCCGAGTCAGCTCTATGAGCCAAACATGTGTTCACACACAGTATAAGAACTTTGACTTTGACCTTTTCTTGTTGTTGTTCTCTCATTCATTACTCCCTCTGTAATAGACACTAAATAATTTACTCAAAAGGGAGCATTAAATTGAGATTTTGGACTCTTACTAATCATCATGATTTTGTGTCATCACTGCTAGATGGAGAGTCTCATCTATTAAATGCAGAGCATTAATTTGCACTGTGGGATTGTTAGCTGAATGTGTGACCATGGACACCACCCAGAACAATACATATGGACTCTTTCCATTGTGGACATGGAGAGTGTTGACAGCACCATATATAGCTGATATATTTTCACACTCAGAATTCAGACATTAAGATAATATTGCAGACAGTTAATACAGTGTATAGTATATACGGTACTACAGGGGTAGCCAACGCAGTGCCCATGGGTGCCTGGTCGCCCACAGGGAGCCAATGAATTGCCCGCAGGCCACGTTCTAAAAATAACTGCAGTCAAGCCAGTCCTCACTCGTATCTCTGTGGTCAAATCTAGCTGACACTGCTACTGTAGTGCACCCATATACTGACATATATTGTGAATGTATTGAAACAGCCCCGATTGAGTTTACAGGAAGAGCTCACAACAGATTTAAGATATGTATAGCGGTAGTTACATTCCATCTGGGGCCTACAAAACACGCCCCCTGCAAACCACGTCCTCCAGTATAAGCGATTATATAAACTCTGCTACAATGGACATGATGGTAAATAAATATGAGGCCAAATGCAGCAATAATTCACTTTATAATTTATTATACATGAAGATGTGATTCACTTTATAATTAATGAGCTGTAACCCCGATCCTAACTGCTTCTCTTTTAAGCTAATACTTCAGGGCTTCTGCTTTCAGGCCAGGGGGCGAAGGGGGCTGATCGTGGATTGATGTGTAGGTATGGTGGGCAAGCTATACCTACTTGGCAGACTTGAAGTAGTTAGCAGAAAGATACAAGTGGGACTACATCCAGTTTTCAAAATAAAGTATTGACAAAGGGTATATACAAAATACATGCGGAAATAAGCTAAAAGTGGATTATATCCACAAAGATGTTACCTGTATCCCTCATTAATTAAAAAGAAAAACATTAAACTGTGAGGGAAGTATCTTTATTTTTTGATGTTGGGTTGCTGTAAAACAATTCTGACAGTAACTTATACATTTGATTAAGATATATTTCAAAATAGGTCCTATATTTGTATCTTGAAATAGCTACGTTTTTTAATTCTTGGCATCATCAGAACTAATCAGGTGTTTACAGATCTTCTGATCGAATAAAGGAGTTTAGGAACTTTAATTTCAAATATTGTACATAAATGTGGCAAATGTGACATTGTATGACTTTCAAATGTTGAAACAGACTGCTGAGATTAATGGAGAAATCATATGTAAAATGTTAACATATATATGTGTTTTCCTATAATCACATTATATCAAACAAGTATCCTTCCATACTACTCGCTACTCTTCAGGTAGCTCTCAGTCTCAAAGGGTTAAAGACTCCTGCTGCAGTAAACAGGGAGTGACTCTGGACATAGCATTAGATTTGATGAATTTTCTAGAAAGGCAGTAACCTAAAAAAAAAAGACCCCTTCTCATCCTGTTACTTAGTTATTATCAGTTAAATCCCACACATGGAAACAAACCAGCATGTGCACACGAAGAGGCAAGTAGTTAAGTTAGCCATCAAGTTTCCCAGGAAGTAAATCTGTATACTTCTATGTTGGCTACAGTAGCTTTAATCCAAGGAGCTACCTCAGGGGTTCATTTGCAAAACAGCTATCTCTTGTTTTATTTGTTTTCCTCAAGCATGTTTTGTGTGTGCAACCAGAAAATATCAATCAAACTGGTGCTGGTTGTTTTGATATCTTGGAGTTTTGAAATTTTCATAAATCATGTGTTTTTGTTATTATTATTATTATTACTATTGTGCACTCAAAGGGATATCAATCAAAGTGGTGGTTCATTCATTTCAATGAATGAGTGTCTTTTATCTGTTTTTGCAGAAGAATTTTTTGTTTACATTCAGAGTCAGAGACAAGTTTGAAATAGTGTGAAATGATTTATGAAACAGTAACAAAAGCACACTTGTCAATAATAGAAATCATGATGACTGATTCCATTTAGCTGCTTCAGTTTCAGGGTCTTGATATTGTGCATTCTGTTACTCTGTCATAGCCTAGTGGAAAACTTGAATAAAGTAAAGCCAGCAACATTGTTATTAGTTACACCACCTTTTACCAGATAAGAAGTCAAAATTTCTACCGTGAAAAAGATCTAATAGAATTTATCTTTGAAGCAAACATCATGAGAAATTGAATCATGTAGGAAGACATATGTAACACCTGATAATGTTAAAATGTAACATAGGAGGCAATGTATGAATTTCAGCATCTTTGTAAACTGCAAATATCAGAGCATAATGGGATAATTAAGCTTACACAAACAATCCTTAAACATCAGATATTTTAGACCTTTGCTCCTGTAGGGTTTAAGATATATCTGGTGCATGAATAACATAAAACGAACTAACAAAACTTTGTAACAACCCTAAATCTTTCTCTCCAGTCTACCTGCAGCTCTCCACCTGGGAATGCTACAATAACACGAAAAGCCTGAAACCAGATACAAAATTAAAATTGTCCAGTCACTTGTAGGCCTACAGCTGTTCAAACCACAAATGACTGGAACAATTCAGGGACCAAATTTAATTTAAAATCCGTCTTTTAGTCTACTTAGTTAGCCATCTGCCCCAAGCTGGAGAAGTAGAACACTCTTAGATGTTTTGGGACCCCTCGGGTAAGAGCTGTCAGTCAGCCATCACCTGCCACCCAGTTCTGTCATGAACCCCCCTCAACACCCCACCCACTGAGACCAAAACTATTAGCACTCCTAACCTCATGTGGGCTTGCTTGCTTTTTCTTTTCTCCATCCTTTACTTCTCCCGCTGATTCTTGTTTCTTTATTCAGCTCACAGTCAACCACCCTCAAGGCAGCAACCACCTGCTCATTCTTATCATCATCTTTATTCATTTTTTGTCTTATTTCCAGTGGTGGCTGCTGATTAGTTATCTGGGTTGGATTACAGGTAACACGAGTCTCTGCTTAGACACACACATGAAATGTTTTTAATGTCTCATCCGGCTTTGTGTGCAGCAAACAGCCCATGATCTCAAACTTAACATGAACCAGGAACTTTGACTTCAGTCACTGTGAGTTACCACTTTATTAGGTACAAAAGTACAATCATGCAAAATCATACAGTAGCCCTGCTGTAAATGTTATCTTTGAAGGGTTGATTTAACTCTGTGGTCTTTTTTGTTGGTAGTAATAGTCTTGGAGTCCTGTATTCTTTGTATTGGACTTCATTAGTTCTTCCTAATGTTTTAGCCACAGCTGTTGCCTGTGCAAAATTGGAACACAACATTAAAAGCACCTCAGGATAATAACACTCTTTGCAGGTTGAGTAGGGATTCTGCCTGCTTTAGGAGGATAAGCAAACCTAATCCCAACCCCAAACTCAAAGGGAGAGTTAAGATATTTTGAAGTGGGGTTGTATGAGGTACTTATCCATAGTCAGTGTATTACCTACAGTAGATAGCGGTCAGCACACCCCAAGTTTGGAGAAGCAGGCAGGTATTTCACCACAGCAACAAAATGTATTTTAGCCACCCAAAAAAAATCAACATCAATTGAAGTGTACATTATATTAAGAATATTTTCTATGCTTTACCTTACTGTCAGACAGCCCTCTCCAAAGGGGTACTGATGCCATTATACCCATCTATGCTCTCTTCAAAGCCACCAGACTCCTTTGACTGAAACAGTAGTTTTACCTCACAGTAAACAACAGTTGCTAGACTATCACTGCCAGATAGTTTGTTTGTGTCATTGTGTGACTTTGGTTAATCCGAACTAACCCTTTAAAGCACCAAAGGTCACACAATGACACAAACCAACTGATCGACGTAGCCGTAGGTGCACAGCTCTCGTGTAAAATTACTGTTTTTGTCAACAGAGTCTGGCTTTGAAGAGAGTTTTGATGATAGCTTCAGTTCCCCTGTTAGGAAATGGCTGTCTGACAGCAAGGTAAAGCTGCAAAAATATTCTAAATGTAGCATGCACTTAAACAGATATTAATGTTTTTAGGTGGCTAAAATATGTTTTGCTGCTGCCCTCATCTACAGCGGTACATTGCTTAGCTTCTGTGGCGATACTCCAGCCTGTTTCTCCAAACTGGTGGCGTGCTGACCACCGTCTGCCGTAGGTAATATGCTGACTATCGGTAAGTATCTCATACAGCCCCACTTCATTAAATTCAAACAAACCCTTTAAACCTGTGCTAAACAGTATTTTTGTATAGAGAATAAATCAAATGGCATGATGTGTGTTGGTCTTGCTCATAGTGATGAACCCACAGATGGAGCACTTTAGCATCTTGTAGCATATTGTTTTGGTTGGTCCAGTAAGCGAACTTTACTGTATAGGTTCAGTCTCACTGTTCTCATCAACCTTATTTCTAGCAGCAGTAGGCGGCTGTTTTCAGCATTAAAATAAAAGTAAAAAAAACCTCTGACAACCATTGCACACCATCTGACAAGCCATAATTGAGTGAAAAGGTTAACAACGAGCAGGGAAACAAACTGGAGCATCCAGCAGTTAAAGAGCCAGAGTTGGCAGAGACTCCAAAAGAAAGCTAATGGATGTGGATGTGTAAAGAGGAAACTACTTGCTTAAGCGTTTACCATAACGTCTTTACAAGGTGGTAATATGTCACTGTTGTGACTATAGCTTCATTATGCTGTCCCTGAGTGGCAAAAAAAATCAATAAATAATTAAACTTCAATAACCTAAAGTATTTGTTAGGTGGAGCATGTTTAAGGTGCTGCACAGTTCAGACAAAGTGTTGTCTCTACATTTGGTTCAGAGTACACGAGTATGTGCCAGCAATCGTCAACTGGCGGCCCACCAGACACGTACAGCTCGCCGAAGTTTCCTATCCAGCCTTTAAAATATTAATTAATTCATAACATTTAAGGAGAAAACATGCCATCCAGTATTTATGATACCTAGCACTCTCACACACGAGCTGGGGTGCTCAGTGTGTGTTTGTCAGTGTCTCTGTTATCAGTCCTGACTATTGTGCTACTAAAATGCATAAAGCTGGCTTTTTTCATGTGCTCTAATCTAACATTTCCTTTTATTTACTTTTAGTTTATCATTAGATTAATTTTATTATATTATCAACGGGTATAAATTAAATCAATAAGCAATGATAAGCTAATTTGGTCTAAATACTTAATTCTTTTAAGTCTGGCCCTGCCAGTGTCTGCTTAGAAAGATTCCATCCCTTGGACCCTGTTAAATGCTTTACTTGTCTGATATCATTTTGTTTCATGGTGTTGTAAAAAGACTCAGAATCAATGACAGCTTTGATGACAGCCAGCATGCACTCTGAATTTAAAATGATGCATTGGTCCTCCTCCTGTTATGTGTTGTAAAGCAGATTTCCTGTCAAGTCTGATCCAGTGGTTGATCTTCTAAAATGCTGTATTAAATCTGAAAGGGGTTGATGACCTCTCAGAGATAGTGTCATATGTTTATGGTAATCAACTCAAACATGTTCAAAGGAACATGCGTGTAAAGGAGCCTCTCAAAGCTAGTTTGGAAAACTCGGAGCAGACAGAAACTCCGGCATGGCAAACTCTATCAGCTCTGAATCTGTCGGTGACGTCTGATTTAAAACAAGCCCCTCATGACTGGTCATTTAATTAACCTTGTCAAGCATATCTGCAGTAATCTCCAATCTAATTTCATCTGTTAATTTAAAACTGTTCTTAACGAGGCCAGCCCCCCAGCCAATCAAATGTCAGGTATAGCAGCATAAAGGACTTGGTTAATTAGAGCTGTCAGGAAATGGCCAAATATGGACAAAGAAGGGAGGCTGTATTTCCTTTTATTACTTTCCTTGGAGAGTTATTAATTCTGTGGGAATCACCTCAGGTGGTAAGAACGTACAGTATGTGTGTGTAAGAGTGTGTGTATCTGCGGGGATGAATTAAGAAGAGGAGGAAGAGAAGTGAAGGCGAGGATGAGAGATAAAGTCAGATATGGAGGGATAGAAACAAAGAGACAGAAAAATGGAAGATAGAGAAAATATTTAGTTTATTCAGAATAATCAAATATGTCTCTTTCCAACTTTGTGGCAGCTTCATTTCCTGTTAGACAGGAAATTGAGCCTCAGCATTTCCAGATGTGATTCTCCATCTCATATTTATCAAATAATACTCAGTCTCTCCAGTGGGATTGTAATGTCAAATTATATTGGAAATCTGCACGGGGATCTCTGGGGATTTCATATCACTGTAAACATGTTAAATATGGGTTTCATCAATGACAGAAATATGATGAAACTATTTTAAGTCTCTGAACTTTTATGCTCACTTCCTCTCCTAAATTTAGCCATGATTTCCCATAAATACACTAAATACTCAGCTGTAATGATAATTTGAAGTGAACAGATTGAGTTTGTATTGAACAGCTGCCACATGTGACGGTGTGTGACTGGATGTGTGTGTGAGAGCTTATGGATTAATATTTCAGTGTGTTAAAGGGAATTAAGAGGCTCAAATCCCATCAGAACTGACCTGTGAAAAGACACACCAGGAAAAGGTACTGATGCGTAGTTGTCAATGGTTTGTGGTTTCTTCCCCTTCTGGTTGGTGGATTCAAAGCTTACTGGGTTTTTCTCTGCACACTCATACAGTCTGCTGATGGTATTTCATAATGTCAGATATGTGGAAGGACTCTGTTCATAACAATGTCCGAGAGACAAAATCATCACTAGAGGTTTTTTGCTGTCACTTTTTCTTCCCATTCAAAATGTCACTGTAAATATGGAGTCTTTAAAAATATACAAGCCTCCCCAGGTACAGCAGGAATGTGTTGCCAGATTATTGAGAGATTTCTGTAACACCATTTTAAAAAGTACACACGGTGGAAATGAAAACATCTGTCCACTCACAGACACTGTTAATGCTACAGTGCTGCAGGGGGGGTGACAGCTTTGTGTGCCAATCCCTATGCCTGCTGTCAATGGCACTGTTCAAAGTTGGTCAGATGGGTGCATGGGTGGGAAGTTGATAACGGTGGCAATCACTACTGCGCAGACTCTGTCTCCAACAGACGTCAGCAGTGCCGGATGGCAGTGGCTTTACCCGGGATATTTTGGTCTGTTTTTGTACAGTGGGATTAATTGGAGAGGCGTCACAAGTTAAGTGTTTTCATGCATATAAATGGGTCTTTTAGTATGTTCTGGGCTCTAAGTCACCACCAAAGATCATAATAAATATAGCCAAATCATATTGTTTACAGTCATAATTTTATGATTGTTACAAACAATAACCATTAAAGATGCAATTTGTATGGTAGCGTTTATTTTTTGCAGTGTTCAATTTTTGGGGGGGATTTTTTTTTTTTTTTGGCCATTTTCAGTTTTTCCTGTGAGCCTTAGCAACTGAGGAGCTAGGGCTTGAAGTTGATTAGGGTAGCATAAGGAATAGAAGCAGTGGACAGCAGGTTGCCAGGCCAACTCCAAAGTTCAAATCCAGTGCCTTTATGTGCGGCAGTAATTCCTCTTAAATCACAGACTGTTATTCCTATGTTTTCATCATACAGCCTCTTAATGTGTGAACTAGAGGTGCTGGAAGGTTTTTGGGTAGAGCCAAGTCAAACCATTTGATTCCTGGCTCTCACTCCATAGTTAATATACAGACAGGAGAGTGGTATCAATCTTTGTATCTAATTTGTCAAATAATTCCTTTAAGAGTAAGCTAATACCACATACAGTTTATCTGTGGTGCAGTTCACAAAAAGCATTGATTAGTTGGACTGAGAAATTATTTGATGTATTCTGCATTCTGCAGTGTGTGCGCTTCCAACAGTAACTCACAATTAACTAACTGATAATAATGACGTCGCAGCACTAGACACAGTTTATTGACAGAGTGATTTACAGGGAAGAGTGGCACAAAAGCCCGACCACTTTCAACAAAAATAGAAAACAAATCATTTCAAAAACTCAAGGATTAGAATTAAAATCCTAAAAACTGTACTTGGCACAAAGGATGGGATTTTGGAGCAGCATCATTGGCGCGAACACAGCGTCCCTAAAAATAGCAAGGATTCAAAATTAAACAGGAATAATTTGTTGGAGGCAGGATGTCTGTAAATAGACAAAATGAAAGAGTGAACAGCCTCCCAGGTTACAGCTGAGCTGCCCACTTACAGACACGTGTGTGTGTGTGTGTGTGTGTGTGTGTGTGTGTGTGTGTGTGTGTGTGTGTGTGTGTGTGTGTGTGTGTGTGTGTGTGTGGTACCATCTGTGTTGCCATGTGCAGCTGCGCTCCCTTGGAGCCCAAGACCCAAAACTCAGCTGTTACCAAGACAACCCTCATACACCCCCATACCTGGTTCACACACACACACACACACGCACACACACGCACACACACATATTAAAACCACCTAAAGGTCTGACACTGTGTGTGCTATTAAATGAGCAGATGGACAGAGATGTATTAGATATGAAATAGACATATTTGTGTGTGCAAGTGTGTGTGTGTGTGTGTGTGTGTGTGTGTGTGTGTGTGTGTGTGTGTGTGTGTGTGTGTGTGTGTATGTGTGTGTGTGTGTGTGTGTGTGTGTGTGTGCGTGAGGGCTACAGAAACAGAGTCAGGCAGATGGACACTCGATGTTTCAGTTTTAGATGACTTTCCACTCTATTCGAGTGTGTGTGTGTGTGTGTGTACGTGTGTGTGTGAGATGCGAAGATGATCTCAGTCTTTAGTGAAATATAGATTTGTTCTGCTTTTTGTCATTTATTCAGTGAAACACCTTCTGTGGCAGACTGTGCCATCGGTCAGGCTCAGCATAAGCATAGAACTGCTTGAGACATCAAACAGTGCTCAGTGATCGGCCGTTTTGGACCACCTTCAAGAGTTGAAGCATCAGTATAAAGATGATCGAGTGTGTTTGAAAATATCAGGACAAAAAGTCAGAAGTACACCTCTGCACATCAAAAATTTAAGAGGACAAGTTAACTAGGACTCTCAAGGTGCATTTAAGTGAGAAACATGGATTTACCAGAGTGTATACAAGACCCTGTGAACTCCAGTCAAATGACTTGGACTCAAGTCCGACTCAAGTCACAATTTAGACTTTAATTATTTATTGATTAGACTTTAGACTTTACTGGACAAAATCAAAGAAGACTTGCAACTTAACTTGGACTTCTAACCCCATGGCTCATGACATCACCTGGACTTAAGCCTTTTGACTTAAAAATACTTGATAATTGGATCCAGAAAAGAAACAACAACTGAGGCCAAACTTTAGGCCTCAGAAGTCCACAAACCAATGGGTGACATCACGATAGCTACGTCTTTTTTTACAGTCAGAACTTGACTTAGGATTTGTCTGCAAAGACTTGAGACTTACTTGTGACTTGCAAAACAGTGACTTGGTTCCACCTCTGCTGTATACTGCACTTGTGTCCATGTGTCCAAAATCTGAATCTGAAATTTATTCAAAATGCAGTGCCCCAAAAAATCCTATAGAACAAAAAGCTAATGTCAACAGCATGTACAATACTTTTTACAACTCCACAACTCTATTTTAGTATTGATGATGGAGGTCTGAGCCTGGCTGTTTTTAGTATACTAGTTACTGTAGTGTGCACCCTTCTCCTGGGCTGGACTGGGTTGAGGTGCACCTCTTTTCATCACACTGACCACCTGTGAGTGCTTCTAAGATTTCCTGGTAAGGAGATATCTCTGAGAACACCATTGTAATATCTACACTACTTACAGATTATTGATGTTAATGTGTTCCTTTGGGAATAAATGGTGTTTGATATTGGTATTATTCTATTCACTTTTATTTGTAATGGAGATATTTTATTTTTAGTGCATTGAGCTGTACGTCATCTACAGCCTCCACCCTGGGCCGAGACATGAGGAAAGCTTTAGCTACATGTATAATGCATTGTCCCTGTTAAATAAACAAATAAAATAAATAGTCTAGCAATTATGTTCTTCCTGTCACCTCAGTCTTCTCACTATCCCCCAGATGTGTAGTGAACCCCAGAAGATCCAGGCCTTTACTGTAGGATGTGAACTACTGGTATGTGACAAGAGTTTTAAGCAAAATTTGGTAATTGGTGCCCCTAAATTAAAGCCTGAGTACACTCTGGCTCTAGAGGAGCTGTCTGGACTCATTAGGACCACTAGTGTGTTTCCACCATGTGCAGTTCTTGCAGAATGTTTCTATCTCTACAGCACAGAAGTAAGATTTAAGTGGAAAGGATCAGTGCGTTGGTTAGGTCCACGTCACTGGAGCATGCTGTTGCCGGAATTAAACAATGTGCTTATGCAAGCCTTGTCTGGCTGCAACTAGCTGTCAAAAGTAGCTAGTTTCTTTGCTGCAACAACAGATGGGCATGAAGAAAGCAACACGCAGAAGGCAGAGCAATCATCCCACTACAGGCAACTTTCTATAAGTTAGCTGCCTCAGTGTTAGGTGATGAGAACATATAGCTGTGTCCCCTAGCATGGTACTACATTAGACTCCACACTCCGCACCCATCTGACTTTTTCTCCCTCAATGCTGATTGTGACACCTGAACCCCGAAGCTTCTGGCTGATACCTGCAGTACCGATACATTACCTGTAACCCTTTCCCCCCAGTTTTAAAGACTGTAAACTTCTCTGTGTGGAACTGATAGGATTATTTTTCGATGAGTAAGGTAACACGCGGCTGTACTGTACATTCATTATTTATTTATTTTGTGTCATGCCAAGTCTTTGCCTATCCCATATGTTATTACAAGACACATCTTAATAGTGTTTCAGTCTTTCAGATGTGGAAAAAGAAAAAAAAAAACTTAAACATAAACTAAAAACAACAAGTTGTTCACAGGATAACAGGCTAATTTATGTATGAAAAATTGAGTTATTTATGTTTAGGATACACACACACCCATAACTGGAACTGTTTGTTTGTTAATATATAGACTAATTCCTTACCCATCCTTCTCATTTTGGAAAAATCTCTGCCAAAACGCTGTGCCATTTTCTCCTCTACTCTTGCGGTTGTAACTTGTCACTAAGCACTAACCTAAGACCCCAGGTTTTTATGTTGCCAAGACCATCAAACATATTACATTTTTTGTCAAGTATTACATAGGCTTTTATCACAACAGATTTACAACAAAATGACCTCACAACTCCGATTTCCTTGATCATAGTAACTCATACTTGTGTGTCTGTAAAGAGTGTAAGAGAAGATAGAGAAACGCTGAGTTAGTTTACTGAGCCTGAGTTTACTCTGAGCAGCAAAGTGCTAAGAGGGTGTGAAAAGAGCAGGTCAAAAGTCTTCTGTGTCCTGCAGTTTTTCTGTGACTCCCTCGCATTTTGTCTTATCCATTTTGCCATTTTTTTGCGCATGTGCCATTTGATGAAGGCATCAAGCCCAAAGAATGAGGGGTTGAAAGATGTGACCAGGCCAGATCTATCTGGTTATGAGCCGGTCACACAACACGCACACAAAAAAGAAAACAGTTGTTCTGGCCCAAAAGGCACCATCTAAGTGCCCAGTATACCATGTGGACAGTCCAGCCCTGGTTCCAGTGGTAAGATTACTGGTGTTGTGACCTTACAAATTGTGCTGAGCAGTGTGTGATTATTGGTAATCAGTAAAAGAAAAATTACATGATTTTAAATACATGTTGTAGATCTCCAATTTGAATATCAGTAACCATCAGCACTTTTGTATTAAAAATGGATTACATTACCATGTGTATTTAAAAGGGGTCACTTTTAATGAACCTAGAGAAAATTATCACTTAAGCGTAGTATTTCATTGTCTTTCAGTTCTGGTTTTATGGCTTACAACTTTACTGTTTTGGTTCATTCTCACAGCTCTCATGACCAACATTTCCAGCTGCAGCAGGAAGCTGCTTTTAGCAGAAAAGTTGTGATTATCTCACTTTACACTACCTGCCCACCACCAAGCCATTCAAGTGGAGATAAGCAACACTGGCAAGACTTGCAGTATAAGTCTTGTTTGCTGGTCTCTAACAGTGGTCTGTAGCTTGGCAGATGCAACTCTCCTTGATGACACGCCATCCACCATCCCCTCCACCTCCCGATGAAAGTCAGCTCATATACTACATCACTTTAAATACATTGATATGATACGTATGAAATCTACAGATGTAACATATTCGCAGTTTGCAGAAATGTACAACGCCGACATTTTCTTCTGGTGACTGGATTGAATAACTGTCATCTGTGTGCTATATTTGATCCATCTCTACA
This sequence comes from Cephalopholis sonnerati, assembly GCA_019142605.1. NCBI lineage: Eukaryota > Metazoa > Chordata > Actinopteri > Perciformes > Serranidae > Cephalopholis > Cephalopholis sonnerati. The sequence goes on along the minus strand of JAGQAX010000004.1, from coordinate 10,776,362 downwards.
GGAGCACAGTGGCTCCCCTGATACCACTGGATTTCTAGGGAAAAGGGACAAATCAATTCAATAACCTTTATTTAACGTTAATCTTGGTAATAAGTAGGCCAAGGTTTAATGAAGGGGCTGAATCATTGATGACAGAATTATAAAAATATATCGCAGTCAAAGTCTATTAACTTCAGTCCTTTCTTGTCAGACATACTTGTCAAGTCAACTGATGTAGGATTCTTTCTGTGTGTGTGTGTGTGTGTGTGTGTGTGTGTGTGTGTGTGTGTGTGTGTGTGTGTGTAAGACCAGTTTCCAGTGATTCATTTCTGTCATTAAGGGTTGTCCTACTTCTCTCCTACAATCCTTTACAGTTCTTATTTCCTGTCCGCACACACGTCGTGTTTAGTGTTTGAAAACAATTTATTTCTCTGTACCCCTTGCTGCTGTTTCAAAGGTAATTGATTATTTTACCCGGTACCCCCTTTTGGGTACCACAACCTGGGTTCACTCATCTCTTCAAACACATACTGTTCATATACAAATGTCCACACACAGAAAACACCTCACAGAGACTAGAGGTGTGTCCTTATTGTAAGACTGCAGGTGAAAGGTTTGTGTACAAGGAGGGTAAGAGCTAGAGAGACCAAAAGAGAATGATAGGGGCAAAGGAGAGAAGGAAAGACTGAGGAGGCATAGAGGGAGAATAATAGTGAAGAGAAAAAATCCTGACATAGAGGGAAATAAGAGGAAAGAAGACAGAGAGAAGACAGGAAGACACGCAGAGACAGAGAATCTATTTTAGTGATGAGAAGCAAGGAGAGAACAGGGAAACCCAACAAGTGACAAGTGAAACAGACTAATGATGTGAAAAGTAGCTACAATAGTTGGAGAGAAAGTAGCAAGAAGACAGACTGTGTTTCTATGAATTTCCCAATGTCCTCTGTCCCTTCCTCCCAGTGCTTATATATATGAAACATCACTACCACCACAGATCACTTTCTCCATGAATTTGGGATTTTGCAATCACAAAAAAATGATGTAAACCATAAAAGGTTATGCTCAAGTAACGGCTTGTGTTGGATGGAGACTGATTTTGTTCTGATTAATGAGAAATTCTTACCTTTACACAAAATTCATTTTTAAATAGTAATGTGGCAGAAAATAAGTTGAGATGCTATCCAAACAGTGTATAGCATTTATAATTTGTTATAAACAAGTGTGTCTCAGTGTCTGGGTTTTGGTGCTGACTTCATTTTGATTCAGGAAATAAACAAGTGCTCATTAACAATGTGTTTTTCCAAAGCTTTTGTTGAATATTTGTAAGAATATCTGAAGGAAACTCTTTAAAGTGATACAAAAAACAAATTGAAAATTTGTTTCACTGTCACTCATTTTAATTGCATCTTCTCTGAAAAAAGTTTGTACAGCTGCTTTAAAATTGACCATAATTCATCAGAAAATAATAAGCAAAAGTGGACACAATTTTAATAATGTTTATTCTATAATAATGGCTCCAATAAATACAAAACTGTGAGATTCTGAAGTAACTGTCAGGTATTTGCAATTGATTACGACATGATTGTGGTATTAGACAAACTTATTGCTGCAAAATAGCTGAAAAAGCACAGAGTGGGATCTTTATATCATAAATCACATTTTGACAGCACTGAATAATGTTTAATCAGCCAAACGCTCTGACAATATGCCAAATAGTGGCTTATTTACACATCCAGCAGATGATGAATCTAAGTCCAATATTCTCTCCTTTGAGCCTTGCTTTGGTCTCCACCAACTCCTGAGGGAAGTATCTCTCTCTTTAGCAGCAAAATGCTGCACTGTGTTCAGCAGGTAGTCTCTAACTGTGTCTGTCTGCTGTTTGGGGCTGAGCAGGTCGGGTACAGTGGGTTAAACAGAGCTTTTCCGCTGAGAACAGCTACCTGCTGGGGCTGTAAATGAAGTTGTTGAGAACTGTGAGACCTGAAACACAAAAAATAAAAGTCAGATGATGATTCTGTGTGAGCTTATCACTTTCAGTGACATGTTTCACATTGCTCTGTAATTTAATCCATTTATAATTTTAAGGATATATAAGTGCAGATTTAACACCCATTAATATATTTATTAGACCAATGTTGATGTATTTTTTTTGGAGGTTATGACCATTGCATCTTGATAATACTAACTGTCATGCTCATTTTTGCTTGTGAAAATAGGCTCAAAGTTATTAAAACAAAATGTACTTGCCAGAAAAACTGAACATCCGTTTACAGGGGTCTTTTTAGGCAACTGAAATGTTGCAATAACCTTTCATTAACTGAAAAGACAATGAAATAGCGACAGCTATGGCTACGCCATTGTGAATCTGGGTTTACACCATGGTATGCAATGTTGTCACTGTTACTCAAGGTGGCCACGCCCTTAATAATGCATAACTTTAAGTCTTTGAAACAGCCGTATTATATGTAATGTCACCCCTCATACAGTTATCAAGAATGTTGAGATTAGCTATAGAGACCAAAACAGGTTTTTGTACCAGGTTGTAATCATGTTTATTTTTGCTATAAAGTTGGGCATTTTAGCATGTGTCTGTGGCACTTGACTCACTAGTGGAACAAGCCTCAAGTGACCATTAAAGGAACTGCAGTGTTTGGCACTGATGGCTTCATCTTTCAGTCTCTGAGGTTGCTGCTTGAGTCGCACACTGTAAACATCACAATGGGCACACTACTTTAAATGTAAGCATTGTGTTTGACTTTCACTGTGGAGGATTTGTTTCCTTTTCAGTTGGTTAACTTTGTCTGGTGAGAACAAATCAAAATACAAAAAAAATGCTGTGAGATTTTTTGCTGTGAGAATGTGGTCTGAACCAGCGACAGGAAACAACCTCGAAACACAAGGCTTTGTTGGCGGAAGGAAACAGATGTTGATGTCTGATAACCAGCAGTTCCTCTTGCTCGGATAGCAGCATTAAAAGATGAACCAAGGGCAAACCACAGTCTGGACTGAAGCTCACACTCAGCTGCTTCTTTATGTGCATCTACGTGTGATGAATGTCAGAGAAGCAGCATAAAGTCTGTCAGGCTGAACTAAACTTACAAAGACTGGAATCAGATTGGTTGTGACTCATGTGTCATGTGACTGCTGTTTATTACATATATGCTTTCACACCAATGGAAATGACATCTAGGTGTGATCGCACTTAGCAGCACTGCAAAGTGTTGAGGCACCGACTTGATAAAGCTCCCATCAATCATTTGTACAAAGTCTTTCTTTGATTTTAATGACAACAACATAGCACTAACCTTTTTTGAGGTCTTATAAACACCCTGCTGCTTTAGCCACAAATAGAAATGATGAATCAGCTCGGCTGTATGACACCAGATTTCAGGGCTGGTAATTCTGATTGAAGGAGACTGACACACACTCACACACTCACACCAAGCACAACCTACACACAGGCTCACGCCACACAAGTGCAAACAAAGTTGATGATTTTAATCACTATAACATGCTGAGAACACAAACACACCCTCAGGGTGCTAATCAATTACTGCGGAGCACACACACCTACAAACACACACACACACACACACAGCGACACAAACACACAATCAAGCTAAACTAATTTCACTCTAATTCAGGGTTTCTTTTCTGCAGTGTGTGTGTGTGTAGTACAGGATGCTGGCTGCCTCAGCACAAAGGCAAGCAAACACACCATGAGAGCCCATCAACACAAACACACAGGATCTATGAAGCTTTGCAGACCGCTTCATCTCTTGGCTTGTTAGAAATTATAATTTGGAGAGACAGACAAACGTCAAAGCCTTCTGTCTTCCCCCCTTTTTTCCATCAATCAGAATAAGTGAAGCAATGGAAACCAAACATGAAGCAATCATCCAGCATTTCCATATGAAAACAGTTGCATTTTGCCATGACCAATTGATAAAACCTCATGTTTATTCAACCGATAACCAGTTTGTGAAAGTTTTTACCTCTCGCTGCTCTAAACATTTGGAAATTCTTTTGAAGAATAGTAATTTCAGGGATTAACTTGCACAAGGACAAAACTCGCACAGAAGCACCTGCATTTCCTCCTCACTCTGCATAAAAGTGTCTGCCACAGTAAATGTCTCAAATGTAAATATTTAGTTCAGTGTTAACATTCAGTTCAAGTGCTTGTCTGACAACAAACACACCGATATGCACATAACGTTAGCATTCAGTGTTGGTTCTAGACTGTGCTGATAGAGCTATCATTATGATAATACTGAGGTCTATCATAATTATCTGCTAATTGACTGCCTAACGAGGTAGCGCTCATTAGAATGCTCATTAATACTCCATCATCACCATTGATAGCTGTAATCACAGAGTGGTGGTTTCAAGGTCTTGCAGGAGGGTGTGTGAGAGCGTGTGTGGATACTGTCTGCATACATATGTGTGCTTACAAAGTGTGTGTGTCTTTCTAGTATTGTCAATTCTTTCTTTCAGCTGTAGACTTATTACAGTATAAGTACTGAGTCATAGAACCTGTTGCATTTAGCTCTTCCAACACAGCACACTGCCTATAAAACAGCCAGATTTTTTTGCCTTTTTTTAAAGTATAGCTCATCTTACTTTCATGCATAAAACCAGATTTATGTGCCCTGTCAAAATCCTGCAATTAATGTAAGTCAGTTTTATATTAACAGTGATATTTCCCTAACCTTAACCCCACCACAGTTACTGTCATGTGCAGGTGTTGTAAAAATTGAGAATTTCCAACATTTCAACATTGGAACAATCCTACAATATCTCCTCTGGTAATAGGGTTGAATTCATTACATACGTGACATATATATCCTGCATTATCTTAAATCAAAATAAGTTAACATTGACCTTTAGTTATACACAGGACATGAACAGCAATCTCCTGGGTTAAAGTCCTGTGTTTGTTTGAACCATCCATCCACCCAGACCTCTGCGGTTTTTGTCACATTTATACTATGTCAGTTGCTTGGACCATCAAATATTGCTGTAGATGGGTTTACATGGAGTTTTGTCGAAGGCTTGATGTGTCTGTTATAGAAAGGAAGCCTTGTGCGTTGATATCAGACAGCGAGGGGCGTGACAAAGCGTCAGCATTTAACGACCTAAGTGGCACAGCCAGCGCGCCCTGAAAAAAAAGGCTCTCAGGAGCACATGTACACCATGACAGCGTTGCTGTGGTGTTTGAGCACGCCTGCTGCACGCCTACATTGAAAACAATGGATTTGAGGGCACAAACCAAGCGGCAAGTGCATGGCCCCTAAGAGTAAGGCCAGGCTGTCTGGACAGCCACAAGAATTTAACATTACCATAATGATCTAGCTTTTCTCATCAACCTTCTTTTCTTTGCTCAGTATATTGCAGTATGCATGGCAGTTGTCATTGTGTGTGTTCCCCTTAGCCTGGACTGCAGTGGTGGTTTTAGGGACAGCACAGTGGGAATTATTTCACTGTCTATCAGGAGTTGTCTGTATTGTAACAGTGTTGTATTTTGTGTTGCAGGTATGCCTCTCAGTCTCGACTGCAAGGCGTTTTTCGGCTACAGTGGAGAAAACAGACGACCTATTATCTACTGGATGAAAGGAGAAAAGTTTGTTGAAGAACTGGCAGGACACATTAAAGAAAGTGAAGTCAGGTAAATACACCGCCATCTGACTAAACATCAATGCACTTTGAGTCACATGTGTGTCGCTCATCATTTTCTGAGGAAGAGGAGACAATATAAAGAAACCACAGTAGATGTAAATTGAAAATGATCCAAAGTTGAATAAATACTAAATAAACATAATTGTACATAATATTGTAGGACATGATATGACACAGGAGTATCAATTATAGCACCTCAAGTTTACAGGTTTCTATTGTTAATTAATTTCTGGAAGGACTCGACTCCAGCTGCACTCCTCACACTGTCAGTATCTAATTTGCTCTCTTATGATTTATGACTCGTTGAGGGCTCTCTGACAGATTTTCTCTCAACTTTCAAAAAAAATTATGAATACTAATAATAAAGTTAAATTGAATCCATTTTCTCCCCTATTGGGACCAATTACAGTGGGCTCTATTGGGAAAAACCTGATTGTCTGCGGGGCGTCAAACATCATTATAACAATCTGCCAGATCACCATGGAAACCATCAGAACACTCACTGTCTCACACTCTCTCACACATACACATGCAGAGTGTAGTGCTTG
>JAGQAX010000004.1:8946764-8970059 GCA_019142605.1 Cephalopholis sonnerati | reverse complement strand
ACAAACACAAGACTTTCACCCAGGACACCCTGTTTGTGTCCCTTGTGAAACCAAATGTTAACGTTGAGTTATTGTAACTGGTGTATGTAAGTTTGTTGCATTATGTTATGTTATGTTATGTTACATTACATTACGTTAAATTATGTTCCATTATGTTACATAAATAATGCACTTATTTCAACCCAAACCATGAGGGTTTTCTAAATCCAACCACATTGTATTGGTTCCTAAACCTAGCAAAACTAAAGGCAAAACCTAATAACTGCTATTACAATGGCCATTTAATGGACCGATAGCGAATTAGTAGGTGTAGTAGGACCCTTCTAACTAGGGTTGGGCAGGTGCAAAAATGTTCAAACCAGTTAAGCCAAAGACCACACCAGACAAGTATATCAAATTTTACCAGGTGTTACAATCGACTCAGCAGCCTCTCCTAAGTGAAACATAATGACACCATGTTTCAACAGTAAACAAGTGTATGAATATCTTGTTGTATTGCGTAACATCAGAGCTCTCTGTCCACATGATGTAACAGAAGTGCATAAAATATGCACTTCTGTTACATCGTGTAAACGAACCAGTAAATGTTAGCTGTGTGCTTGAGATCACAGTGGAGACATAACCACCTAAAAGGTGTTGCTATCTTCCCTTGCTCTGAAACATTACTTTTTAAACTGAAAACACATGTTTTATATTGTGATATTTACTGAAAAAGACATACTATATAGCCAACAGTAACTACCCTTGCTTGTTATTAGCAATGGTCATTAACCTTATCAGAAACTTTTAGCTCCCTGGTGATCTACCTCCAGCCAGCTGCCACCCATGTTAGTTTTTGGTGAGGCATTGTATGGATAGTTCCTTAATTCAGCCTTAAAAATCAGCTGTTTGAGGTGCTTTCAAAGCAAGCAACAGCAATAAATAGAAACAGGGCATCTGACAAAAGTTTAACCCGAAACAGCGCATCACATCACTCATAGCCGGCGAGAACATCTCTTTATTTGGCTTCAAATCCAAAGTGTTGCCATATTGGTGCAGTTTTAGTTTTCTCCTCTTGTCACCCCCCAAAAAAGCAAGAAACAAACAGTAAACAAACACAACATGTTGCTTATTAGTAATGCAGTAAAGTTGGATTTAGCGCTGTAATGCCATCGACACAGGTTGCTGCTGCAGACTACTTTTTAATTTGCCAGAATGCGTCATAAGGACAAATACCACTTTGACTGGCAAACCGAAAAAATTGAACCAATTTGGCCTGTAACCCTTATCTACATTGCTGATAACCATTGCTAATGACCATTCAATCGAGTGATAACATTCAAAATGGGTGCTATAAAGTCCAAAATTTACTGCTCAAATGTTAATGGTATTTTAACCCAAACTTCTAAACAAAACTAGTCTCCTCCAGTAATCTTTTTTGTATGAAAACTGGTTTTCAAAATGTGTCCACGTATCCAAGGTGAAATGATAAGATAGTAGATATGGCAGATTATTTGTATTAAATTGAATCAACACATTTAGAAATTTAAAGATCTGGCACATGAAGGAGAACATCTGTAAACACAAAATCCACATTGTGTTTGTGTCACCAAAGTAAACAGCAAGGGTAAAAATAATAAAACTGATAAAATAAAAGCCCCAATGGAGCAATGGAGATAAAACAAATACAATAAATAAAGAACATACAGTGTGACACTGACAAGATGAGCTCAAACCAAAGATAATAGAAAAAGCCTTGGGATAAAAGTCTGAAAGGTAATTTAAAATGTGAAGGCGATGAGCGTGATGAGCTGAAGTGTACTCACGATGTTGTTGTGTTCAGGCAGGTGGTTGTTGCTCAGCAGCTCATCCTCCTGAACCAGCGGGGAGGGTCTGGGAGCAGGAGGGGGGGTGATGTCTGCAGGCAGGGAGCCGGGGCTCCCCATCCAACTGATAGAGTTACCTGCACGGAGACACAGCCTCATCACTGCCTCTGCATGTGTGTGTGTGTGTGTGTGTCTGTGTGTGTGTGTGTGCTCGGCTGGTCTGCGTGCTGCGATGCTGCATCTGAGTGGGCGTGAACCTACATATCTATTTGGCAGCTTTATTGTTTGAGCTGTCAGCAGCTTGATAAATCACCGAGCTTTATGGGAAGTGCATTGACGCATCGATCCAGGCTTTAGTGTTTGGACATACAGGCTCAGTGTGTATCGACAGCTTTATTGACAGATGCTGTGATTGAGTGACAGCTGGAGGGCTTTACCCTGAGGCTCCTCTCCTCACACCTCTTGAGCCCCACAGAAGCCTAAAGCTGCAGATACAGACTGTAAGACTCTTATGAATGCTACAGCTGGAGCATGTAGCTGACATATGAAGAGGTAGAGTTCAGTTCGTGCTGTGAACATCGCTGCAGGAGAGAGCCACCCAGACAGATTCAGCAGATATTGTGTCGAAGAAATTTTTTCATTTATTCCCTTTGAGTTGTTGCTCAAAGTATCTTTGATTGTGGCATATTAATTTTGTTTTCATAATTCTGGTCCTCAGATAAATTATTAAAAACAGGTTTTATAAAAACAATATGAATAGCAGTGTGTTTAGTAAGTCTTTTAAATGTGACTATCCATCTTCCAAACAATCCCCAAAGGTCTAAATATTTAAGTGCTTTAAAAAGCATCTGAAACAGCAAACAGATCATCATGAGACAAATGATTATTTCCTTATATTTATTTAGGATATTCTTGATCAGAAAAAAAACGGTTGCACAAAATTAGCTTAACCTATGTCCTTAGGAAATTTCCTTAAATAAATAACTTACATGCAGTGAGGCTCTGAGAAATTCGTTAAATCCAATTTGCACAAATATCCTTAGCAGCAAAAATAAGTAGAGTCTGACATTTTGGGAAATATGCTTATTATCCTTCTTTCCAAGAGTGAGATGGGAAGATTGATACAAATCTTGTGCCTCTGTTTAAATACAGACCTGGGGCCAGATGCATAAAACTCTATGTAGATTTTTTATTTTTAAATTTAAATCATGTGTAAGCACAAAGAAAGAAATGTATATGCACTTTCTTTTGATCAGATTTATAAAGCTGCACATACACCTGGTTCTGTTTTATAAATCTCCATCACTGTGGAGCTGGGCACATGTGCAAGAGGCTCCCACACTTTGTAATAAATGAATGTAGAAACGCTCTGAAACGTAAAATTAGTCCTTCATAAGCTCCGCCCCTCCTTGCTCAGTGCTCATCAGAACCATGCCGCTAGGAACCCAATTTCATATAGTGGCCAAAAGTAGAATTTCAGTGTCCGGGTCTGTCACATTATGCCATAGGGCCAAAAAAAGAAATGTTCCCATAGACTTACATTGCAAAAGAGATGTCTGTAAATCACTAGATAAATGTTTTTGAGCATCACAACGCCTGTGAAATAATTTGTTTCATCGGAATTTAATTCATGTGGTCCGATTACATTTCAGAAGTCTAGCAGGGCTACACAATAAAAAAATTTTCCCCATTTAAGTTTACCACACCGAGAGGAGTTAGCTTAATGTCACATGAACAGCGTCAGCCATCAACAGCCATCAACTGTGTTAAGGTACATTGCCTGACGCCCAGAAAATATGTATGCTTGTCTGACCTAGCAACAGTAACTAAGAGGGGGCGGGACTTTGGATCTATCAATTTCACAAACTGAATGACATCGGTAAGGTTCTCCAACAGTGGCAAAACACTTGTCATTACACACAGCTGTGGCTGTTTGTAGTGTCTGTAGCACTAATTCATCACATTTCTGCATTCCATCATCCTGGTAAATTCTCATCATTCTCATTAACTTCTCATCAATCATCATTATTATGAAACGTCAGAAGGACGATCAATGATTTATTCTTAGAGCTCATGTTGAAACTGACTCTACAAAGTGCTACATAATTCAGGATAAAATTAAACAACCCTAAACAGGAAGATGATTGAATGAATGTAAATAAAAAGTGATCAAATTCATCACTCATATATTATTTAAAATAGAGTTATTAATAAACGTGCCTTTGATTGATATTATAGAGAACACCATGTACCATGAAACATTTTTTTTTAAAAAATTAAAAATAAATAAAGCAAACAGTCAAACTGACAAACAACCTTAAAACAATGTTACCCGTCTCTCAACTTATCTCAGCTAAAACCATGTGGATGCCAGGTCTGAGGTATGCGTGAGGTGTACACATTCTCACCACATATTTTTCCTTAATAAATCTCTGTTTAAGGTGTAAACAAAGAAGTGTGTAAATAACTATATTTTTTGCCATTCATTGTTTATGCACCTGGAGTTGGGAAGTGACTAGCCTAGCTCAGTATAAAATCTGAATCCTGGGGGAAACAGCTAGCCTGGCTCTGCGTAATTGAAAAAACACACAAACACCTACCAACTGTTTTAAAGCTCACTGATCAACATGTACCTCTTTTATTTAGTCTATAGCCAAACAGAGATGTAAAAAAACTGTTTTGGAGCAATTCCTTGACAAACAACAGTTAATCATCTACCCAGCACTTTTGTGCAGTCTCCAGCTACAGTGTATGTTGCCAGATACAATTGCTGAGCACAGGTTTTGGTTTTGGTCTTTGTACAGGCACGCTGGTACCAAACCTGGCAACCTCACAATGACAACAAGACTCTGGTAAGCTGTGCACAATCACAGTGCCTCACTATTGCCACAAAATAGTTCCAGTTCAAAACTCAGTTTGAAATCACAAATTGGCATTTTTGAATTTGATTTTGTGTACAGATTAAATAGACAAAATAGAAAATGTGTGAGCCTTAAAGGTGTTTATCACTGGTGTGTATCATTGAACTTTAGACAGAATCAGGCTAGCTGTTTCCCCCTGCTTCCAGTCTTTATGCTAAGCTAGGCTAACCATGTCCTGAATCCAGCTGTGTACTTACTTCACCCACAAAATGACCATTTGTCTATCTATTACTCACCACCTGTTAGCTTAAATTTGTCAAGAAAACGTTTTTTTTTCTCGCATGCCTCTGTGGTGAACAGAGACTACAAAGAAAGTGACAATCTTAATGAACTGAATGACTTGGAAGTACTGGATAAATGCGACTTGAATTATACTGCATGAGCTGTGTGAGTGTTTGTAAAAGGATGATACAGTTTTGCTGCTGTTGAATGCAGACTATGATTACATCAGTTCATGCAGGCTGGTCTCATGCAGTGTTGGTATGTTTTCCTACGAAATGTAATGCACCAAAATCTGTACATATCACATGTAATGATGAGCCAATAAATTGTGCATAATACATGTATTTTGGAAGGCTGTGATCATGTGACCAATGTGCTGACTGGGGTTAAGAAGGAAGAGGTCCCGAGCAGTCTTGTTGGGAAGGTAGGTTGAGGTGGAGGATGGGTCACAAAACTCAGGACTTTCCCACAGGACGTTCCCCAGGAGACTGGTGTTTGGAACTGTGTGAACTTTGAGTCATTTTAAGGAGCATTCTCACCATGTTTCTCTTCCTAAACCCAACCACAGTAACTCAGCCTCAACCTACCCTCTGTCACTTTACGTTAACAATGCAACATCATTTGTGGGCTGTTAATTTGTAGGATGTCATATGAACTGTTGTGTATGAATTTTCGTAGGATATCGTCCGAACCATAGTATGAGGATATGTTGAATTCTAAATAATGTTCACCTGTTGCACTCTCCATTCAATGCGGGAGCATGTGAGAAAAACTCACAAATTTGAAGTGACACGTGGTGAATGATATACAGATAGTTATTTTACAATTTAAGTTTTCCTTTAAGACACTGAATCAGATGTAGAGCAAATAATATTCAATAGATTGAAGATGTGCCAGTCTTGTCTGTTATTTCTCGTCACATTTGTTGCTTCAGACTAAAAGACATTCTAGTCTTGTCTTAAATTAGATTAATCTGCAACATACGAGCTTCACCTCCTCAGGACAGCGTGGCTCCTTTTCGTCTGATTTTCACCAGACATTTTAATAACCCCACCATAAAAACAACAACAATAAAAATGAGCGGAGAGCCCTTATTGAATCCCCCGTCATCCAGTCTATGTGAATTAGTGTACACAGGTATCCATCAAGTGCAGTGCACATCGTACAATCCACATGGCGTTTTAATTAGATTTTGCCTATAGAGTCTCAGAGAGTCTCCTGAAATACTACCTGGCCCAAGGTCGTGTAGAAATGATTTTGTGGTGATTAGATTAAATGCAGATTTAGGTGATATTGTGCTACAGTGGCGTATACTCCCAATTCCCCAATTTTTTTTTAGTTAATCAAATTACCACAATCTAACTGACACACTATGAACCAGAGGCATGGTGGCCCCTGGGGGTCAGAGGGTTTTTGTCCAGTTGGTAACCCAGCCTTGACGATAACAGTCTGTAATCAGGATTTATTCAGCCTGAGCAAGACAGGTTTCATTTTCCTGCTGACTGAAGATATTGTATGTAAAGTCTTACGATGTCAACACAACAACTGCAAATATAACTTATATTGCAAACAAAAAATAATAATCTCTCTTAAATCTAATCAAAATGTCATGACTAAATCACACACTTTCAAGGGTCAATATACAGCAAATAAATAACTCACACTTATCAGATCTGTCTTAGTCCAACTCTTTAAATTACTGTACAGACCAAACACAGTATATGATAGGACCAGCATATGAAACATGTGTATTAAGTGTATACTCACGCAGGCAGGAGTTGTGGGTGAACATGCGCTGCAGTCTCAGACAGTCCTGCCACTGGTTACCACTGCCCTCACAGTTGCACCACAGTGACACGTCTGCAGAGCTGTTACTGATGTAGTTGGGGGTCATGATGGTACCTACAGGTCAAAAGCAAATGTTAGCTTTGGACAATTCAAAGAACCCATATGTTGTATTTTTATCACAGTAATTCAGAGATGTGAACACAATCGCTGGAAACAAATAAGGCCATGTCCAAAATAACTGGAAGCTTCTACTGGCTTCTACACTGCATTTTACTTTGAGCAATTTGGGAGGAAATCAGCTAAATTGCTTTATAGCGTGGCACAGAAAGAGAATATTGTTCTTTTATTTCAAACAAAGCTGAAACGTAGCCTGTAGAAAAACATGATGTCGACTCTGTGACTTTTCCTCGGGGAGCTGAAGGGACATTTTGAAGCCTGGAGTTGGTGTTTTTTCTGCTCAGTGCCATCTTGGCAATTTTTAGAGGCAGAAAGCCCAAATTTTGACAATAGGCTGATGCCTGGATGAAGCTGAGGTAGCAAACACCTTAGCTGAGCGTGACACACACACACTCCCAAACCATCCTACTTTTACATCTTGAAGAAACAGTTCAACATTGTGGGAAATACACTTACTTGCTTTCTTTTCAATGGACAGATGAGAAAATCAGCACCACCCTCTTGTCTGTGCATCAGATTGAGAGTTGGAGCTGCGGGTCAGTTAGTTTAGCTTGGCAAAAACGCTAAAGCAGGGGGAAACAGTTAGCTTTGTTTTGTCCAAAGTTGAAAAAACACACCTACCAACAGCTGTAAGCTCACTGATTAACACATTGACCAAATTTGTTTAGTAGGAGTTGAGTGCATAAGACTGATGTATGTAAAAATCTATTTTTAAAGAACAGCTGGTTGCAGCAATTTCCCAGAGTCTTTTTTACATTTTGAATGTGGTTGTATCAAACACAGTAGCCCAAATCTAATGGGTTAATCAGTGAGCTTCAGAGGTGCCAGGTTGGCGAATTTTTGTAACTTAAGACATAGCCAGGCTAGCTGTTTCCCTATGCTTTCTGTCTCTATGCTAAGCTAGGCTAACAACATCCTGTACTTCCCAGCTAACATTTGTGTGTGGGGCCAATGTGGGTAGTAAATGGGCTGAAAAATGGGCCCTACGTGGTATTGCCCATGGGTTCCTTATTGGCCCCATGCCAATTGCCCAAATGGGTGGGTTTACCCAAGTGGGCCCCAGATAGGATGCCCATTTTGAACCCGTGCCCACTTGGTACACAGGTAGTCCTAGCAAAACCATGTGGGAGCCACTTTAGTAAATCCATTATGTGGGCAGTTGGCATGGGACCAATATAGAACCCATGGACAATCCCTTTTAGAGTCCATTTTTCAGCCCATTTACTACCCACATGGGCTGAACATACAAGTGTTATTAATTTTCTGATTCAACCCTCAGATGAAAAATCAATAACAACCTTATTTGCCACATTTTCTACAGGCTTCTTGACCATTTGCAAAAGCATAGTTTTTTAGTTTCAAGAATGCATTTTCCTTTCCTACAGGCCAACTCGTCTCCATGAGCACATATCCATATATACTGATTGATTTTCCCAGTTGTGTTGTATAAGGAAATGTCATTGCTCCCTGGATTATGTTCACAGGCAACATTTTTTTCAAGTGTAGAACAATACAGGCTGAGGTTTGCCATGGGCAAGTGTTTGTTTAGTCAACAAAAGCACTTACTTATTCTGTATTAAACCAAAACCTTAACCAAACTGCTAAATGCTTAACATAACCATGAAACAGTTACATAATGCTTTATTTGCTATGAACAAATATGTTTTAGGGAACATTTTACTAATACATTCAGTATGAACATTTTGCAAGTCATCAGATAAGCTAATTGATGTTTCTTCATTATAATGACAAAGTAATACTTACAATCCATGCAGCATTAATTTTTCTCAAAATGTTTTTGCTGTTGCAAAATAGCTGTATATTTTAAGTCGATTTGAGAATAGAAGGTTGTTCAGGGAACCACTGATGTCATTGCTATGTCAGTGTATTGCTGTCACATCAGAAAAACAGATCAGTATCACATTATAACATGAAAAGTTTGTTATATTAAAATATTTTCACATTATTACGACACATTTCATCAAGTTAAAGCAAAAAACTTCTCCTGTTGTAACAGGATACTATTAAGCTTGATAAAATGTGGAACTTTTAATGTTAAAACATGCTCACTTTTTTTTTATAACATAACATTTTCTACATTATAACATGATACCTTTTTATTCTTATAACATGAAATGGTTCAAGTTATAATGAGATATGATGGTCTTGGGCGGAGGTGGACACCCTGTGAAATGTACTCAGGTGGTGTAGATTGTATCCATGGAGCCTTCTGCGCCTCTGCAGCTGATTAATGAGAAATGATGCTACCTCCAGAGGGTCTGACTCATTCTTCCTTCTGCACAGCCCAATGCACAAAATCCTCCTTAGTTTACCCATACTTACTGCAATATAATTCACCATGCTCAATAACAGCAGAATCTCACCGTGTCTCAACCAAAGCATGATGAAGAACTTAATATAAAATGTGTAAAAAACTATATTCCCCAATTTTTCCTTATCCACCATTCTTACCTCATTCAAACATCATTTTCTTGTTACAACAATATAGGCTAAATTATCACATTATAACGTGGAGCATTTCATATAACAACAATATGAGTAATCGCATTATAACATTATGAGCGTTTTATGTTAGGTGACGATAGGTGATCATAATTTCACATTATAACAAGATAAAAAGTATATTGTTATCACAACAAAAGTTTGTGATAAGTTTGTATGTCTTGATAACGTGAAATTAGGGATGCACTGATTATGAAATTCATGGCCGATACCTACAACGATGTTTGAAATAACAATTTGGAAGATAGCCGATGCCGTTGTTTTTTTTTTTTTTTTAATATTGTTATTTACTCCCTCACTTTTTTTTTGGTTTTTAAATAACTGCTTCCAAAGTCTTTTTACTATGTATAATAGCTCATAATTCCATCGCTAATATCTGTTTTAAATACCAGTGAAATCATCACCAATTTTGCCTTCAACACCTGTATTGATTAAAGCTTCTCGCCAAAAACTACACTTTTCAAAAAAACATTTGAACATATCATGAGAACATTTTAATTAACCTTTGCCAAATACTCATTTTTTACCAAACAGAGCTTGAACGCATCACGATGTAATTCAATGCAACCTCAGTCAGCTGTTAGTTTCGGCCACAAGCTGCTAACAGCTAATGTTAACTAGCTCTCCTCCTGCTGATGTCAACATAGATTTGTTGTTCACAATGTAGCATTATCAGGCAAAAAATAGGGTGTGTCCCCTGACGGGTCAGTAGTTGGTTTACTGCATCCTTTCATCCCAACAGTGTCCTGGAGAGGATCTCCGTTCCTCCCAAACACATTTTCTGTTGTCCCCAGGACAACAGGATGGTGTTAGTCTTGAGCCATGCTTTTTATTCGGCACAAAATTGATGTGACACAACAGTAAAACATCGGCCACTGCAATCAGTGACTCTTATCTCCAGATAGGCAGATGGCAGTCAGCAAGGAGAATATAGGTAGATACTGATGTGCAGCTGCTAAATCGGTGCATCCCCAATGAAAATGTCATATTATAAGGTGAAAAAAACACCCTGTTCTTACAATAAACTTTTCAGGTTATAACATGATACTGATAACTTTCTCTTTTTCTGGCAGGCAACAAAATGCTTTTATACATTTTATATCATTTTGTATGAAAGTAAACATGGAGACAACTGGAGCCTGGTTTGGAGTAGGAAACAGTCTGGGAGGACAGAAGCCATGGGCCAGCCCATAATTTAAGATACAATATATTTTTCAAGCATATACAGTATGTTTTACAGATACATGATGAATCAAGTGATAGAAGTGGGTCACTTTCTGTGCCTCCTGTGGTCGAATGTCATTTAACTTCTGTAGAGGGCCAAATAAAACAAAATATAACCGATATGTTTTTTTTTTTTTATCTTCAGAACAACAATGCATGGCACCCACATTGTTTGATTATGTCTGGCAGCTGCCCTTTTGTAAATATGTGGATTATGCAGGTTGTGCCTTTAAGAAAGCTATGAGGCTCATAGAAAAGTCATCCATCATTGTCAGAGCGAGCAGAAAGCCACTCAATGCCGCTCTATCCACATCTCTTGTCAGCTGTCATGCCTCCTCACTTTCTATCTCGCCGCTTCTGCTCCTCCACTTTTGCTCTGTCTGATCACCTCGCTCTCACACTTTCTGCCTCTCTACCTATTACTCTCCTGTTCCACCCATCTATCCTTCCACCCATCCACTCCACTTCAGACTGTACAGCTACTTTTATTTGGAGATTTGCACATTATTAGCTCTGTTTTAGAGAGTCTTAGGACAATATTATATAGATATATAAATTCCCCCATAATTGTACAGGCTGGGCAAGCTGCCAGGCTAAAGGCAACCCCCTCCAATAATGTCAAAAATAAGGCCAAATATCCATTCCAGTGTTTCCCTTATATTCATTCTGCAGCTGGAGCACCACTGTGAGTGCATGTTAGTGCATATGAGTTCCTGTGCATGTATCTGAGAGAGTAGCTCGTCGCCTCTGCATGACATTCACATGACAGTTAAAGCTGTACAGACCCAAAACTTCCTCTCCTGGAAGTTATGTTCTGGTGGAGGTAAAATGAAGCCTTCTATTTCATGTAATTCTCATCATGCCTCCTTTCCCAACTCCTCCTCTCCCTCCCATTTCCCCCTCCCTCCCCCCTGCATCCCGTACCGATGAGTCCAGCGTAGGCTCGGAGGCACAGGCCTGCTGAGTCTTTCAGACAGCCGCTGGCCGTCAGAGGAGATGGCTGGCAGTTATTAAGGAAATCAGCCAGTCTGGACCTGGCAACAACACAGACAACAACTCAACATCAAACACAAGAAGTAGGGCAGGAAATCTGGATGTGTAGGTTGGGGTGTGTTTGCATGCATGTAAATTTGGGTTCAGCACATTTCAGCTTTCAGTCCTAGTTGTACATTTTGCCTTTTCTCTGTCTTTTCGTTTTTATTTTCTCCATGATACCTTTGCTTTGGACCCACTTATCATTTACATCATTCATTTACATAGGACTGTTGGATTTGTATGCATTTTGTGGGCAAATACCAGTTTGCTATTTAAATCGATTTTTAATATCCTTAAATATGTATGAGGTATCACTGTTTTTCCCATACATTACACATTGCAGAAGATGGACAGCAATTAAACCATCATGGCACACTAAAATCATCTGCATCGTCATAAGACCCTGGTCACACCAGCATTTAATATAGTGACAATTAGGTGAGATTTACTTGTTGCAATGCAATCTATATTGAAAAACAATATATACAGGGAAAAAAGGCAAATCTGAGGAACTTTCACATACACTTGGATGAACTTTGACACATGAATTAGCACCGTGAACCAATAGCAAACTGTCTTCACAGTGCTGAGCTCTAAAGGACCAGACACACCAGCAGACTAGTGGCGACAAAGGTCGACTGTTGCCTTATGTTGCCTGTATCTCAACCAGAAAGTTGCCACTTCAACACACCACAAAGACTACAGCCAACAGCCAACTAGCACATATGTTCTTTACTTGTGTGAGAGGGAATAACTGTTCATAGCAGCAGGCTACAGTGCTCTGTATTCGTCACTGAAAGAGAGGAACTGGAAGACCAACAGGACAGATTCAACATGGTTGTTAGCCAGTTAGCATGTTAAAAAAAACAACCCAGTGTTGAAAGAACAAAGGATATTTACCTTGTGCTAACGATCAGTAATAGAAATATTAACAAACTGTTAATGCTAAAGAGCTCAATGGCTTAAAAAAAGATATCACCTAATATAACGAATTTGTTTCAACCTCACGCCCTCTTGATTTTAGTTGTTGCTTTTCTCACTTTCATTTCTCTTCTCTTTCACTGAGCTGAACTAATCAGGGGGATCCCTCTTATTGAAGAGCTCTGCTGCTGATTCCACAAAATCAGACAAAAACACTACCAACAAGGGAAGAAATGGACCGCTTGACAAAAACTGTTGTGCGGGACACACTTCAAAAACCAGGGCAACAGACAATCACTGACGGCACAACACTGAGCAACAGCTGACCCTCGGCTTGGTGTGTCAGAAGGCCCTAAGTGAATGGGGAGCTGGAGAATCCCAAACAGAGGAAGCTATCATAAAAGCTGTCTTGCACCGTGATTTCATGTAACCCTACTCTGTCAAAGAATAAACAGCTCTACAAATAAGGTTAGAAAATTAACATTGTGATTTATTTATTTAACTACAATTTTGATTGCTAGTCAGCAGTGTTGGACAGTAGCATTACTACAAGTAGCGCCAGTTCGAGTTTAACAGCATTTCTCAGTAGCGTGGTGGTAACATCACTACTCAAATAGCTTTTCAGTGGCAAAGTTAATTAATTGACTGAGTCGTGCGGTAGCATCCACAAAAGTTTCAAGCTTTTTTTTTCTCAGGAAAAGCTCTGAAGTGCAGCAGACATTTCTTTTCTGAGAAGGTCTGGATACAGTAAGGATATTAAAACTGAGGATAAGTTATGTGACTGACACCAGCACCACACCAAGGCATGTAGACAAGGGAAGCACTTCTGTATGACATCATATACTAAACCTGCAGTTTCTTCTGCTTGCTGCTTCGCTATTGGCTTTTCTTGGCAAAACCTGCCCTACTCTGTCTCTGATTGGCTACACTGCAGTTCTTGACAAGTCTCTCTCATGTCTTCACCAGTGTATATATATTTAGGGGATTTGCAGTGGACACAAGAGAAATAGACACAACAAAGGTCAAGAAGAGAGATAGAGACAGAGAACAGTATTCAGAAGGAAGAGGAGAGAGGGAGTGACATACTGATGTCATGTGTTATTTGCAGGATATATTCATGTTCTAATGTCCCCAAAAAGAAGAGTTTTCATTTAGGTCTGTTATTTTTATTGTTTATATTACTGCTTTTCATTTATTATGGTTTTATTGAGTGAAAAATAGATTTTGGAATTCTGATTTTGAATTACTGACATAGCCAGATAGCCTACTGAAAGAGGTCAAGAGAAATGCATTAAGTAGTAAGAGGAGAGAGACAGAGGAGCAATAGGCTGCTTGATGATGTCATGGTATTGGAGGACATGTTTACATGTCACAAAGTCTTCATAAAAAGAAGAAAGTTTTAATTTAAGTCTGATATTTTATAATAAACGGTTCATCTGAATATTTTTTTGCTTGCCTATTTGTTTAGCTGATAGTTTCTCTGATCACTAAGATAACGCTGACTGGACAGAAAGTAAAAAAATAAAAGTAGCTTTGCAAGTAGCATGCTACTTTTGCAATATTCTTATAGCTTAGCTTCCTATATTTAATTGAGGGTAGCTTCGATGTAGGGGGTAGCTTCAACTT
This sequence comes from Cephalopholis sonnerati, assembly GCA_019142605.1. Taxonomy (NCBI): domain Eukaryota; kingdom Metazoa; phylum Chordata; class Actinopteri; order Perciformes; family Serranidae; genus Cephalopholis; species Cephalopholis sonnerati. The sequence continues at coordinate 8,955,817 of JAGQAX010000004.1, read as the reverse complement.
CATTTTGATGTACGGTAACTGGTAGCTTAGCACCACCTTTTCCCAGAGACATGCGGAAACATTTTGCAGTGCTACTTGCTGGTGTGACCAGGGACTAACACACCTGTGCCGATCCAAAACTCTGCTTACATGCAGCTGTAGTTAATGGCATTGAGTGGCTGGATGATGTTCACAAGATCAAATATCGTTATATGTCCGACCCATTGACAAGATATAAAAAATGTGATATAATTTTGCTGCCAAATGTTAATTACTATCAGCACTTTGGGTGAGTACCACCAATACGAGACAATAGCCTACATTCCCTGATTACACAGCACCTAATAGCACCCCAATACTCCGGATGTCTTTATCCTCAACACATTATACAGTTCATTAACAGGGAGTTGCAAACAAGCAGATGGATTTTGCGACACAACTGTCATTACATAAAAGACATTCACACACATAAACATAGACTATCAACTCCACAATTAACGTCTAATCAAACTGCCCCATATAATGTCATTTTTTCACATTTTATAGTTTACACACAGCCTCAGCCCCACACATCTGTTTAGGCTTCGTGTCTAACCTGCACAGGTCATCTCGGCGGCAGAAGCTCTGCTGGTGCAGGCAGTTAGGCTGCAGACCCTCCATCTCCTGGTAGGAACAGGAGGGTACAATAGTTTTCCTCCTCCTCTCACCACACAGGGTGTTAGTGCAGGGGCAGAACAGGACACCCAGGCTGTATTCCTCAGGAACCCGCTCCAGGAAGCGTCGCAAGGCCCGGTGGCATTTGTGCTGGTTGCATCGGGTGGTCCCAGGGCACCCGTTTGGTGCAGGCCAGGACGTACTCTGATCGCAGAGAGCCACACTTCTCGTACAGGCCGCAGTCCTGCGCTGCCTTCAGGCACTGGTTCTCACCATCCAGTTGCATGAAAGTTGAGGCTGATGGGGTGAGGAGAAGTTAAATTAGCCAAACACAAAACACCTGGATGTGCAAAAGTTGTAAAGAGGGAAATGAAACTGCCAAGCCTTATATAATAACTGCTCAAAGAGTTCATCTTATAGCTATTCAATCTGTGACTTGCAGCAAGAGTAGAGGACTTCATACTTGTCATGTATATGCAGTGTTTCAGGGAGAAAAGCTGCAAAAGGGAACAGTGGTATAAGTAATCAACCATCAGTTTCAATAGGAGAGTTATCAAGTCTGACAGTGCACTCCCACAACAGTTAAGATCCAGGCTTCCAAAAGTATAATTCCTATTGATTAGATTTTTTTATTGTGATAGTACGGAGGCCAGTAGAAACATTTCAATACAGTGTTTGTGTGCAAAGAGCAACAATAATGGGACTGAGAGCTGTTTTTCTTAAATACTATAATCTCTCACTTCAGTGAGGATCATCATCCTTCCTCTGTAGTCTACCCATATATTACACTGAACCCAAAGTGATTAGAGATAATTGACTTACAATCCTAAACAGTAAACTAAAGTAATACAAACAAAGATAAAGAAGAATGGACTAAATAATGGTATTAAAACAGCATAATTTGGTGTTTAGAGAGCTAAATTCATTGGGTAACAGTAAGTGTCCCAGAAGAATAGCTTCTTAAGTAAACTGAGGTAGTAATTAAGGTAAATGAAATAAGTCCTATTCCAGTCCCAGAGGCTTGGCAGGGGTCTCAAGTGGCCTGCTATTTTGGGAACCTTACCAGTAATGAGGCAAAAATGTAGAGCTTACTTTGTCCTGATGGTGGTGGTAAAGGGAAGCTCATGTAGTCTCCAAAATGGAAATGGGTTTATCATCTGTGATGCATATGCATATGCATATGCTTAGTAAACTTTGTGGCTACCCAAAGAAAGAAAGGTTAAGAAAGGGTGAAATGGCCAACTTTTGACCAAATGATCACCACAAGAAGAAGCTTTGGATATACGGTGGAGGACATTGTCACTAACATGATGATTCATCCCTAAAAACCTGGACACTACAAATGTCCACAGCAAAATCTGAGGAAGTAAAAAACCAGTCAATCTATGAAGCACTTGTCACGGGGAACTTTGGGAGTGATAGTTGAGGGAAGATCAGGGTAGTCATAAAATCAATAGGAACAATTCTCTGGAGTCCGTCAGTGTCAGTGGTGATCTGTCCTGCAGTAGTTTATATTTGCTCTGAACCCAAGCGTTGAGTTTGATCTTCAGCCCCACTTTAAGAGGGGCAAGTGAATGTCATAACTGACAGCAACCTGGTAGCTAAGTGGTCTGCAGTGCTCAAATCCAGCCCGGGCATAAACTTTACTATTGTCCTTGAGAACCTTACAAGTCATCTAATGGTCTCTGGCCCCAAAACTCAAAAACAGGCCAACTAACAACAGCTAATCCACAAATTCCAGACAAAATAAAATGTTAAGAAGTCTGGCTGGCCTTGCTAATCGGATATTGCTGAATCCCATTGTTGGTGCTGGGCAGCAGGGTAGCCCCTGAATATGAATGTACAAGGACAAAGTCAGAGGTGTAAATGGTAGACCTGCCTATTGAAAGTCAGAAATTCGAATCATCAGTCGAAGACCCCTCATTTGACTGACATTGCTTCAAGTCAAGCATTTTGTTGTCTGTGTTTTTTGTTTGTTTTTTGCTAGTTTCTCCTCTGGAGATGTTTTGGGCCCCAGATTTAGCTGCAGAGTGATAGATTTTGACTTTCACACTACTCTTTGGAACAGACAGCTGCCGACACAATGCAGGGGCAAAGAGGAGGAGAGACTTTGCACCATGAGGCTCTGACATAACATTATCTTCTCTCTTCTGCTTGGAAGGGGTGAATTTACAGCTCACAGCAACTTCATATGACACAGTCTCTGGCTTTTGTTTGATATCTAGTGTCAGCAAATAATGTTGCACATTTCTGATCTGTTGTTAGCACAGTTAGCTTGTGTAGTATACAGTATGTGCTGCTGTCACACTGAACGTCCCTGTTCAAACTTTATACAGGAAAACACAAATCATCGAATATTTGTATTGAATAGCCAAATCTGATTCCACTGACATAATCTGAGTCGGATACAGCCCTAGTAAATGGATGCTGAGACAGAAATAAAAAGAGTCCACAGCCTCACTGGTGTACTGGTATGACTCCATGTGTGACAGTGATGGACACTGACTATAACTACCTAATCATAACAAAGACTGCACGAGTGACTATGTGTGTGTGTGTGTGTGTGTGTGTGTGTGTGTGTGTGTGAGTTAGAGGAGTCAGAGTGCGTTTTACCTGCCACTAAAGAAGCCATGCGAGTATCCATTAGTGTGTCATCATAGGGAGATATTTCCAGTTCATCCTCCCCTGGAAAAAAGGAACACATCAGCACTGGCAAACAGTTGAGTGATCACTTACAATGTGACCCACAGTGGCTTGGAAGGAACAAATGTAAGACAAACACTGTGGTAAAGAGAGCAAACGGTAAGTGAGAAACACAAATGAAACTCAATGTGACCTCCCTCAAGTGCACTGGAAGGAGGTCATCAATGTAATCTGGAATGACGCCATGAAATGAATAGAAAAGATGAATAAAACAAAAGTATGTGTTTTTCCACAGTTGACCCATGAAAGAAATGTTTTTATGTTTGTTGTGTTTATTAAGGTCATGTCAACTCTGAGGCTTGTAAATTTGGATATGTAGAAAATGTGAGAAAAATGTCCGAACTGGCTTTTGCAGGTAATTTTTGAAAAGTTGTCCATCTAAAAAAAATGGAAAACAGCTGAATGTCTCAGGCCTAGGACTGAACCTTGGGGCACACCACAAGAACATTTTTTCTCTTTGAACAGAACTTCCCGATGGTAATAAAGGGAGCTGCTTAAAAATCGAAACTGGTCTCAAACTGTGCTAGAGAACCAGAGACCCAATTAAACCTCCATAACAAATAAGTGTGTTGACTGTATTGAACAAAGCAATGGTCTAGAAGGACAAGAGTGGACAATTTTCTACCACTCAACACCTCATGATTTGATTTTAGAGCAAGGCTGTTTCTTTGCTTTTTCCGGCACACAAACCAGATAGTATTATCTTGGGATGTAGAATCACTGCCAATAAATATTAAAGACAAAGATAAACCAGGCCCTTAAATATTTTGCTCAAAAACACCGAGGACCTGCACCAAGAAAAGCCAAAAGAAAACAGAAAATAAACTTCTCTGTTTCATGAATCAGTATCAGCCTCATTAAAACAGGAATGACTAGTTGTTTTGGCAGTATATCTGACCTGATGTACTGTAAGTTGGTCTGTCTCTAAAAAAATATCCATAAACAGGCAAGTATTTAGCAAGCACTTAACTGATGAAAAATAAAAGTTTAACATTTTTTGTTTGAGACTGGAAAGCTTACTCCCAGTTTTTTTAATTGCAACGTTTTCCTGTAAGATAACACAGTGATTCTGGTTTGATATGTCATCACACAAAGAGCCACGATAACTCTTTATAGGGATATGAGTAAGCAATGACACACAAAAGAGTAAATAAAATTGCCGTGGACAGAAATACAGGAAAGGGATATGACGGTGGTGAAAGACCTTTCAATGATTAGAAGATCAAGGGAGTAAACATGAGTCATGTACAGTATGTTCAAATTACCCTCAATTATAATACAGTCATATATGATTGTTGACAGGTCAAACCCAGTAAAACTGATCCCCACCATCATGCTGCTCTGTGTCAGTGATTCAGTGATGTATTCTGTTCTATCTCTAAATTAAGTTGTCAGGATATTTTCTGAGAGTTCACTGCACTGAATTGACAATTACTTTATAAAAGCTAATTAGAAGAACAAAGGCCTCCCTGCATCCCCTGCAGTGCAGGGGGGTCCCTGAAGTAAAAGCACCCCTTTACACATTCAGACATGTTAGCTTCCTTGCCTGCCTCTATGAATCTGCCTTCTGTCTTTGACGAGAGTACTCTGCTATCTATGTAGAATCCTAGATACCCACTGTACAGTTTGGATTTATAGTTCTACAGTTCTGGTAGATGTCCACATATTTCACTGCTGGTGAAGCTGGATAAAAAGTTTCAACATAGAGATTCATCCTGTGGGGAACAACTGCATACAATAATAGCACCAAATTTAATGGCAATCCATCCAATATTGGTTGACATAAAGAGTGAGGAGGTCAGCAAAGACTTTGGCTTTATCCTCTGGAGACCATGAATGTCTGGACCACAGACATCAATAATGTACCCAAAAACAGCCCATCTGGCTCAGCCTATCCTGACTGGACTGAGTGCTGACACTGATTGGTGGATCTCACCATCATTTCAAGGACAGAGTTGTGTAAGTTTGGGTAAAATGGAGAAAAAATATGAGAGCACTACTCAGAGCTGATGTAGATAATTAGACCTTGTTTTTGTCCAACCAGTAGTCTGCATGTCAAGTCTCTAGCAGCTCTAAGATCAGTCACCCTGCAACGCTTCACATCTGATGAGAGCCACTCTATTTGTTCAGGTATGCTATGTAATTAATCTTGGATAACATTTCATGCTCATTATATGAACAAATCTTTAGACATAGTGGACAGCTTATCTTAGCACAGTGCTGTGTTTTTGCTGTTAGGTCTGTTTGCTAAGTCACTGCGGATGGTAATTATTTAAACATTGCCCAGTGTTAATGTAAAGATCTATAATCACTGCAGTGCAGGATATGAGGGGGCCCTGAATTTTGCACTACACAAGTGACAAAAGCTGTCATTCCTCAGTTTGTTTCTCATTAAAAAAAAAAAAAAATTAGTTCAACATTTTTTGTAAAACACTTACTCCCTTTCTTTACCAGACTGAGAAGATCAACATCAATCTCAAGTCTCTGTTAAGTGTGGAGCTGAAGTCAGGACAGGGTTTGCCTAGCTTAGCATAAACACTGGAAAGGATAGGAAACAGCAACCCTGGCTCTGTTCAAAGTTTGAAAATAAAACTACCAACATCTCTAAAGCTCACTAATTAACATGTTACATCTCATCTGTTTGATCAAAACCATACACTGTACATGTGTACATGTACACATTGGTTTGTGGACTACAGTTTTGAAGCCTTGAGTTTGGCCAAAAATGTATAAATAGAACTGGATACAGTGTTGGAGGTGGGGCCCTCATTATTCTTATGAAAGTACTCAGTAGCGCATGGAGCCAAACCAGTTCAACTATAAAATTACCCAGATGATCAACACTGCTTCTGCACTGTGTGATGCACAGGAGGAGCAGGCACACTAAAGACTTCCATCGGCCATGATGGCTACTTCTGGTTAAGAGCTTCGCTAACTTGAATGGGGATAAAATGATTCCATTGTGCAGCTTTTCTATCTATCTTTTCTATTTTCAAAATGTAACCAGACTGAATGGATCAAATTCTGATAGTGAAATCATTTCACGGGGTTCTGACGCTCAAAAAAATACATCCATCATGTGATTTGCAGATCTCGCTTTCTCCAAGTAAGTCTACGGGAAGAATCTTTTTGGGCCACAAAAACAAATGTACTACAAAAATTGGTTTCAAAGACAGGTGCACCTCCCAGGGGCCTGATTTTAGCATTTTGGCCATTGCCTTCTTGGTTTTTTTTGGAGCCAGAAGTGACCATATTTGGACAAGAGGGTTGAGCTGTAGAGAAATGAGGGGTAGATCTGACTAAAGGTACGAGGACACTGCTGTGATAGCGACTTGTCAATCACAAGGTAGCCATGCCCTAAAGCAAAGCCTGCTTTATCATCTAATTTACTCTAAATGGGACCATCATTTACAAAATGAACATTCTGCTGTATTAAAGAAGACTTGAAACTAGCAATCATGATCATGAACTCATTAGGAAAATGTTTATTGAGGTAATAAATGAAGAGAGAGTAGGATCATTTCCTTATTGGAACTCTTTTTGTGTGACCCCTGCTAGCCATTAGAAACAATGCAGGTTTAAGGCACGTCTGCACTGGTTTCATTCTCAGACACAGAGATAAGGCCTTAATTAAAACAGACAGACAAGAACAAAAATGCAATTCATTTTTCTAGAGGGAGGTACATGGGGGAACTATTTTTGCAGAGCGAGGCTACTAAACCCCCAGGCTCAAGCTCTACTTAACACACATGTGTAAGAGTGTTATCAATCTTCTCATCTCTCTTTCCATTCTCCACTCTCAATATCATTTTGTTCTTCTTATTACAGAGGGCTTCATGCACCACAACATCAAAAAACCAACCTGTGTCACTCAAACTACAGTTCTTTTGTCATTTAAAACTCATCAACACGGCCAAAATGAGGATAGGGAGAGGAAGATAGGTGGGCAAACCCAAAGTCACCATGTGCTCATTTTACTGAAGACAGCTTTTGTCCAGTGGTGAAACCCATTAGCAGAGCCTTGATTGACTAGTGGACGTTTGTTGCTGCAAATTATTTAAACACACTCAAAAGTTCAAACTCAATCAAGAATGTAATGGCATGTAAAGTGTTTATGTATGTAAATCCTATTCTGGGCTATATATTTATGGTAATGACACGCTAGAGCAGCCTAGCAGCGTTAGGAACTGAAGAGTGTGTAATTACACTAATGCTTCGCTGACTAATAGGCCACAGGGGAGGAGGAGTCCGCTGGCTAGTGTTAGCTCACTTACTGATGCACACATCACACCAGCACTCCGGATATGCTTCTCCCACTGTGTGTGTGTGTGTGTGTGTGTGTGTGTGTGTGTGTGTGTGTGAGTGTGTCTGTCTGTCTGTCTGTGTTGTCAGAGTGAGGTCTTTTTGTCTGGACCTCACTTTTACGTGAGGCTGGTTTGGGATGATGACACATTTTAGGGTTAAAGTCGAACTGAACCTGGTCTGCATTAAAGTGGTTAGATGAGAGTTGTGGAATAAATGCACATTAGTGTTTAGAAAGTCTCACGTGAATGTGAATGTGTTTTTAGAGCGAGGCATCACACTACAGTGCCCATTCTGTGCTGCTATAGTCATGATCACAGATTGGTTTTCTAATCTACTCCAGGATGTGTCTCTAGGTGTCTGTCTATATGTGTACATTCCAACAAGCACTGATGGGGTCGAAAACTCACTACACCTGTGTATAGTGCTTTCTACATAATCTGCATGAGGCACATGCTACAGCTGACTCATTTCAAATGAAATTTTAAGGCCCAATCACATTTCTTATTTTTACCTCAACCCCTCACGTTTGACTGCCCCTTTACCCCTTAAAACAGAGTTAGAAAGTGTAGTAGTTGAAATCTTTCCCTTTGAAATGGGACAACCCATCAAGATGTTGATATATCATCAGTAGTTGTTGATAGTGTTTACTTAAAATGCAACCATGGCAATAATATTATCACAATGACAGCTAAGATAAAAAGCATAGACACTTAATTTACAACTTCAATTGGACGCTATCAATTGATCAAACAAGTCATCAAAAAATAAAGAACACTACTTCATTAACAGCCCACTGGCAGTGCTCTACATGCTAACATTAGCCCCGTTTACACTGCCTCTTCAAGGCAGGAATTTCATGCCATTATTCTGCCTCACTGTTCTGTATAGAAGGTGCAGTTGTGCAATGGGTGGACAGTTGTCGCACCTCTGAGCCAGTTAAGGAAGCAGTAACAGCGCCATACAATGTCTGTATAAACAGGACATGGGTGGCACAGGTGTGACGTTTTGACAATGTGTTATGCAGGCACCACAGAGATTTAAAAAATACTAGTTAGCAGCTAACTCAAAGAACAAGAACAGCAGCTGAAAATGTTTGGATATTGGGAAAATAATGATGTCTAGGAGGTCCTCACTCTTCAGGACAAGATTAACCTGCCATATAACAGGAACAGTAGATGATTGTTGTTATTGCTATTGTTTATAAAGTGCTGCTGACTGCATTTTATATGTCACACTAGAGGCTGACACTGTTGTGTTAAATGTCTTGACTTGCTTCTCTTGATTCCGTGATGCTGGGATGCAGACTAAAATCACACACAGGAGCGGCGTGATGCTGCTGTCGTTTGGCTCTGTGCAAAAATGCAAAAGTGGCAAAAAGAAGGGACTTTGTAGCAGCCATATAGCACAATTTT